>JAADYH010001015.1:0-11638 GCA_023338125.1 Phytopythium aichiense
ACCGCAAGGCCTGAAGGCCACCTCCACCCGCGTTGCCGAAGGAAGAGGCACCTGTGAACACTTGTCGATGCAGACTCCAGCTCTGGAAAGCGCACGCGGTCACGGCCAGCCGCGGCGCTCGCAGTCGGGAAGCAGCACCAGGATGTCTTCGAAGCGCACTTGCGTCCAGGCACTCGCAGGCGATAGGCATCAAGGTCTGGAAAACGCAGGCGGTCGGGGGTGTCCTCGATACTCACACTCGATGAGCAGCATCAGCATGTTCCGCGAAGCGTTCGCGTCTCGGTTCACAGTGGTACCATGACATCCATTGGATCGACAATGGAGTACACTGTGGACTTTGACGGTTCGCTCGACGCCGTCCTTGCACTTGCGCTTGCTGAACTGGTGGAGCATCTCGCCGCTGCACGCCGCGTGCAACTTGCTGGTATTGTACTCGTCGATCGACACCACTCGACAGTACCGCTCAACATTATCACGCGGCCACCCAACTTTCTTCGAACTCCATTCGATACTGAGATTGCGCCACAAGCATAACTACTGGCGGAAGACCAGCTCACGAGGCGACCAGCGAGCCATTCGTTCGTTGTTGCTAACGTCCCAGCAATCCATACAACGCAGACACGCGAAGCCCGTGTTGGACGGATTGCAGCCGCTGGTTGAAGTGCGTCGGTCGCTCGGTCGCTCGCCTAGATGGAGGCGGTTCGGCCCGCGAGGCTATGTTTCGGCTGGTGGAAGGAGCAGAACTCGCTCGTCTCGAGCGCCACGCGCGCGCAATTGCTCTCGCAGCACCGCTTGACTATCACAAACGCCGGACCTGTCAGCTCAATCCGGATGCCAACGCGCGGGCGTCTGCCACGAGGAACACACGCACCTCCGCCGTGCGTCCAGCACAGCCCAAAGCGCTTGCCGGGCTGCGAGCACCAGGCCACGCGACACGTCGCCTGGCGCTCGGGTGGGTTGCTCGTGCTCGCAGTCACCGTCGCGGCTCGCTGCGGCTCCTGCGATGAGTCACGAGGGAGAGCCATGTGAGTCTACAGTCGGGACTCAACATCAGGACAGACTTGACAGCACGGCCTACTGTGGAGGATGGAGGCGGAGGAGGCATTGCAGCGGCTGGTTTCTCCTCGAGAGCCTCCTGAGCCGCCAGAGAAGCGGTCGAGCCATTGCTACTAGCTGTGTGCAGCGGAGGTCGGACCAGCTCGCGGTTTGACCTCTCGGAGGCGACGATACTTTTCTTGTGAACGTGCTTGCCGGGTCGCTTCCGCTTCGCATGGACCTCCAGCTCGCTGAGTACGGAGCTCGAGGGCGTCATCGCCATCGCCATCGCGTCGATCTGCGATCGAGTGGCGCTCATTGCGCGCGCCAGCGAGGAGCCGTCGTCGTCTTCATCCGAATTCGCCGACGAAGGAGACGGCGCCGCTGACAGCGGTGGATGATACGTCTTCCCATCGACGGGTCTCTTCTCGCCTCGTTGCCGATCCGAAGCAGTCGCATTTGCGGACTCCGACATTCGTCGCCGCTTCTGATGGTGACGCCACTGCTGAGCACCGAGTTGCTGAGCCGGACGCTCACTGAAGTAGGTCGCATCGGCCGCTTGAGCCACCGCTCGACCTCTCTGACTCCACTGGTCCGGTTCAAAACCCGACAGCTGCGAAAGCTGATGTTCGCCGGGTACTGCTGCCGCGGCGGTCGGTTGCAGTCGGCGCTGGAGTGGCTGGTCCGCAGTGGGAGGCATTTGGTTGTAGTTTGCCCGGAAGTTGGCGCCAACTGGCCGCGGACGCTGCTCCGGGAGGCGATACGGCTGCGCGCGGCGCCACGCTTCGCTCACCTGGCCCCTCGCAGGGAGCGGGCCGACGGCCGACCCGTCCGACGCAGGCTGGGCCTGCTGCAGGTCAAAGTCCGCCGGCAGCGCCACGAGGATGTCCTGGATCGACGGCGAGTGCAGGCCTTCGACGCCGTCCGCGCTCTCTGATGCAACAGAGACCCCCACCGTTACGACCCGAACGCGTTCCCATCCACCAGGAGCATGATCAACGCGACGCCGAGTGACGCAACACGGCACCTATACGCTGACCAACTGGGCCGACGATGTGGAGACCGAAGCCGGCTGGGCTGTGGTCTCCGCCTTGGCCTCCGCCTCGGTCCCCGCCACTCACTTCGTCGCGACCGCCGTCCGCGCGTCCGCTGGCCTCCATCCTCCCTCCAGTCGGGCGGCGGTCGTCCAAGCCAGCAGTCGGACCTCGGATCCCGAGTCGGGTCGGCCCGCCTTGGGCGGTGATACCACCCCGAGGATGGGAGGGTCAGGCGGCCGACGGCTAGAAACGGAACGGCAGCAGTTGGTCGGCCCTTGTCTATGCGTTCGCCGGCTGCCAACACCACCAAAGCGTCCACGTTGCGAACACAGCCGGCGCCAAACGAAGTATCTTGCGAATCGCGTTTTTGACGAAATTGAAGTCGACTTGACTCGCGCTTTGTATTCACTTGAAGTGTGGGAATTTGCGGCTGAACATCTCTTCGACTCACCCATACAGTTCGCAACACTAAAACGGAAAGATCGCGTCCCGCGTCCCAGCATTTCGCGTAAATGCCGACTGTCAAATGTCTCCATGCGCACGTGGGCACTTCCAAACGTTTCAGAGCGTCCGAACCCTCACGGTGTCACGAATCGCGCTCCATTCAGGGTTACCGGCTCGGGCACAGCCTCCAACGACCGTCAGCCAGCCAGTCTACTGCTGCTCGCCCTTGGAGGCGCTCTTGACCTCGAGGTAGGCCCACTTGATCCACGGCAGCAGCGCCTCCAGGTCCTTGGTCTCGACCGTCGCGCCGCACCAGATGCGCAGCCCTGGCGGGGCGTCGCGGTACGAGCCGATGTCCACGGCCACGTTCTCGCGCTCGAGCAGCGCCTGCACCTGCTTGACCTCCTGCTTGGTCACGTTCTCCAGCTGCAGGCACACGGACGTGTTGGACCGGATGCTCTCGTCGGCCGCCAGGAACTTGATCCAGCGCGAGTTGTCCTCCACGAAGCGCTCCACGACCGCCAGGTTGCGCTTCGAGATGCGCACGAGGCCGTCGAGCCCGCCCTCGCTCTCGGCCCAGCGCAGCGCGTCCAGGTAGTCCTCCACGCACAGCATGGACGGCGTGTTGATCGTGCTGCCCTCGAAGATGCCGGCGAGCAGCTTGCCCGTCGACGCGTTCGCGAGGCGGAAGATCTTGGGCATCGCGCGCGACTTGGGCGGCGGCGTCGACTCGAGGCGCTCGACAGCGCGAGGGCTTAGGATCAGCATGCCGTGGCCACCCTCGCCACCCAGCACCTTCTGCCAGCTGAAGGTGCACACGTCGATCTTCTCCCACGGCATGTGCATGGCGAACGCAGCCGAGGTCGCGTCATTGAAGACGAGGCCCGAGCGGTCGTCCGCGATCCAGTCACCGTTGGGCACGCGCACTCCACTGGTCGTGCCGTTCCACGTGAAGAGCACGTCGTGGTCAAAGTTGACCTGGGAGAGGTCTGGCAGCTGGCCAAACGGCGCGCTGTACTCGTTCACCGGCACCTCGAGCGACAGCTCCGTCGTCACGTCCTTGAACCACTGCTTGCCGAACGTCTCCCAGTAGCACACATCCACGGGTCGCGAGCCGAGCAGGTTCCACATGGCCATCTCGAACGCGCCCGTGTCCGACGCCGGCACGATGCCCACGTGGTAGTCCTCCGGCAGCTTGAGCACCTTCTTGGTGCGCACGATCGCCTCCTCCAGCAGTCCCTTGCCGAGCGTCGAGCGGTGGCTGCGGCCAAGCGCGATCTCCGAGATCTTGGCCAGCGAGTACCCCGGTCGCTTCTTGCACGGGCCCGAGCCAAAGTTGGGCGAGGAAGGCTTGCTCGTGGGCTTCGGGTGGCGCACGATCGTCACCGTGGCCTCCGCAGAGCTGTCCGCGGCAGCATCGACCGTCTGGTTCTCGTCAGCGGCGCTGCTCGTAGGCTTGAGCAGCTTCGCCCACCAACTGTTCGGGCGTGCGCCGGCGTTGAGCTCGAGCAGGTGCAGGCGGCGGAGGTTCGAGAGCAGGCCGAGGTCCTCCAGCTCGCGCACCACGTGGTCCGGGATGGCCTCGTCGACGTTGAGCACGCCGACGGCGACGGCCCCCTCCTGCTCGCGCGCGAGGCCGAAGCAGCCGATGTTGATCTCGTGCTTGGCGAGCACGGACGTGACGGCGTGCAGCACACCCGGCGCGTCTCGGTTCTTGAAGATGAGCATCGAGCCGCTGGGCAGCACGTCCATCGGCTGGTCGTCGAAGGCCACGAGGCGCAGCTGGTTCTTGCCGATGACCGTGCCCGTGATCTTGCGCGTCACGCCCCCCTCCTTCTCGAAGACAACCGTGAGCAGGTCCGAGAAGGAGCTGCTCGAGTTGCGCACCTCGTCGTGCTTTTGCTCGACCGTCTGGATGCCCATCGTATCGGCGAGCGCGCGCACGTTGGCGAACGTCACCTCCTCCTCGAGCATGTGGGACAGCAGGCCCTTGAGCACGCCCGTGACGATCTCGCCCGAGAGCTCGGGCGACGACGTCACCGTGCGGCCCTCCGAGATGACGACGATGCGCTGCAGCCGCTTCTCACTCAGCAGCTGCGCCTGCAGGCTGCCGAGCTTCTCGGCCAGCGACAGGAACGGCCGGTGCGCCTCGCGCTTGCCAAAGTCAATGTTGGGCGCGTTCACGACGCCCGAGAACGACTTGCCGGCAATGGCGTCGCTCACCTTGTAGGCCAGATCCTGCGCCACCTTGCGCTGCGCGTCCGTTGTGAGTGCGCCGATGTGCGGCGTCACGATCACGCGCTCGTGCTGCACGAGCTGCGTCCACCAGTCCTGCTGCTGCGCCGACATGGTCTCGGGCGTCGGGTGGATGTCGAAGGCGACGCCGGCAACCTTGCCGCTGTCCAGCGCGCCTAGCAGCGCCTCGTGGTCCATGAGCCCGGCGCGCGCGCCGTTGATGAGCCGCACGCCGTCCTTGCAGAGCGCGAGGCGCGCGGCGCTCACCAGGTGCTTGGTGCTGGCGTTGAGCGGCACGTGCAGCGAAATGTAGTCGCTGCGCGAGAAGAGCTCGGCGAGCGACACGGGCTCCATGCCGCGCGTCTTGGCGCTGGCGTCCGACAGGATCGGGTCGTAGCCGATGACGTTCATGCCCAGAGCGTTGCAGCGCGCGGCCACCTCGCGCCCGATGCGGCCCAGGCCCACGATGCCGATAGTCTTGCCGTGGATGTGCGACGCGCGCGCGGGCAGCGTCGACTCGGTCGCCGCCTCGCCGATGCGCGAGACGGTCGAGAGCAGCCCGACCGTCAGCTCGGCGGCCGACACCGTGTTCCCGCACGGCGTGTTGAGCACCAGCACGCCCTGCTTGGTGGCCGAGACCACGTCGATGTTGTCGACGCCCGTGCCGGCGCGTCCGATGAGCTGCAGCCGGCCGTTGGCCGCGTCCAGCACCTGCCGGTCCACCTTGGTGGCCGAGCGCACCACCAGCACGTCGTAGTCCGGGATCTGCGCCACCAGCTCGGCGTGCGTCAGCGGCGTGTCCACCGCCGTCACCTCGTGCCCGGCCGCGCGCAGCAGCTCGGGGCACACGGGCGCGATCGGGTCGCTGCACAGCACGCGCGCCATCATGTTGAGCGGCGCGCGCGCGTGCACCAGGCGCTGCTGGGAGGCCGCCGCGCGCAGCACGCGCCGGCCGATCGTCTGCCCGAGCATCGCGGCGTCGAGGGGAGAGGAGCAGAGGGGAGTGGCAGCAGAGCGGGCTGCCGCGCGGGTCGACTCGCCAAGCGTTTGTTGGGTGGGCCACGGCGGATACGTTGGCTCGCCCCGCGTCGTGAACAAGGCGATCCGGGGTTCGCACGCCGGATATGGCCATGCATTTAGCATGTATTTATACGCTGGTATAGATTCAAAGAGGTTTAAAATACATATAAAGACAAATTGGGATATGATTATTTGTCATTATCAAGAAGGTGAGGGTTGATATTCGAGTGGTGGCGGTGCCGCCATACGATTTTTTCCCCAGATTTTGTCGTGTTTGGCCAAGCGGAGGCGGTAACCGTATGAATACTGGTATATCTCATACTACCGGTATGCTACCGGTCTTTATTGACGAGGTCGAAGTCGTGACGAAGTGACACAAAATGTCGGGAAGAAGATCGCGCATCAGGTCGCTCGCCCCGCGAATGACAAGTCGTCGTCTTGCGCTACGTCGCTGATCCATCAGTTGCTTCCCCTGCCGTCACCACCACAACTCGGAGGCGCCGTCGTCGGGTCAGTTCCCGTCCTGCTGGCTGCTTGGAGCTGTCGCATCGGAGCGGCAGCGTCAATTCGAAGCGGTCGCATCAACTCGGAGCGGGCGACTCGAGGTCCTTGAGCCTCAACGTTCCCTGCGCCGGGCTGCCTTCGTCCTCATCCTCATCTTCGACCTCATCTTCGACGCGAGGCGCGATTCGGTGAGGAAGGGTGGCCGGGGCGGCTGATGTGACCGTCCATTACCAATGCCGCCGCCGCCTGAGGTCTAGAGACAGGTCTGCGCCGTGCTTCAGCTCGTCGACCAACTTACGGTGCCTGCGCCTAGAGGTGGCTTGCCTGGTCCTCATGAACGGCGATCGTGACTCGCCTCGGTCACTGCCGCTGGCCGTCCGCGATTGCTCGTGGGCGGACATGCAACAGAGCCACCGGGCGAGCTCGATGGGCGGGTCGGTGATCGTTGCCGGGTCCTCGGACAAGCAACTGTGCTGGTTTGTGGCCACTCAGTGTCGCACGCGTGTATGCGGTCGTGCCTGGAGGCGACTGGCCACTCGTCGCTGCACAGGCGGACGACCACCCGGCGAGCGAGCGCCAGGAACTTGTGGGCGACGGCGGTCGGCGCTCGCGCGCTGTCGCTCGACGCCCCAAATATTCCCGGCGCGAGTGGATGTCGCCGGTGGATTTCGCGACAAGCCAGGCGAACGTTGACGCCCGCGTCTTCTCGCCCATGGCGTCGACATCGCCGTGAGGTTTAGTCCGCGGTGTACATTCGGTTGATGTGCTGCATTGGAGCGGGTCAACCGGTGCAGCCGCGACTTGAAGATGCTGCAGAGATTGCTCGAGGATCTGCGATCGGTTGAACGCCACGCCACATCCGGCTTCGAGCGGCTGCTGATCAGCTTCGAGTTGGTCAACTGCTTGACGAGGGGCCTGGGCTATGGCGCATTGCCCCTCGACTCAATGGCGGAGCGCGGCGCAAATCACGCGCCACTTCAACTGCAGCGGGAAGTAATCGGCGAAAGCTTGAGCCGCATCTGATTGAACCCGCCTCTCTTTGTTGGTCGCGGAGCTGCGACCATGCATTGTCAACCCCGCATCAATGAACACCGGCGCCCATCTTGGCGGGCCCTGCATGTACCAGCGCGAGGAGACCACGCAATGTTCGCACGTGCGGTCCACTCGCGCCGATGTCGTCCTGCGACGGCGAGCTTGAAGGCTGTGGCGGCACTGCAACGCCCGACTTGTGGCTGACGCTCGCCGCCAACTCATGAGCAACCAAGCGACCGGCTGGCGGCCGACGCATCGCCCCGAGAGGACTACAGTGGCAGCGCGCTTCGTGGCCTCTTCTGCCCGAGGGCGGACCATACCGGTCCACTGTGCGCCTGCTTCAAAGTTTGCTCGGAGCACCGAAGGGTTGTGCGTCTTGTCGACCTGAGGCGTCGACTGAGCAGTGCAGACAGACCTTATCGTGCCGAATGTATGAACACGGCGACGGGGGAGCAGCGGACCGCCAGCGTGACGGCGGCTGGCTGGCGGTGAACCGTCATGAAGGAGCACCACGCTGGATGGTGGTGGCCGGCACTGCCGACAGAGACCGTGCGCCGGACTAAACACGCCCCGAAGGCCCTCGCCTGCGGCTTGGCCGCCTTCCCGCTGGCCCAGAGACCGGCGCCGAGTCCTCAAGTCGCGGCCACGAGTTGGTCACGGCCGGACTGGTGATGTTGTGACCCTTCAACGAACCACTCGGTCAAATCGCATTCGTCTGCAGCCGGGCAAGTCGCTCCGCCACCACCTGCCGGAACAAATGCGCGCGGAGACCGATCCCGGAGACCAGCAGGCCGCGAGCTGATGCCGTGACGCATCAACGAACCCCTCGGCTGCCTCCTGTTGTCCGCGCGACGCCAGTGCGCTCACCAGGCCGCCGTTCTCTGCTGCTGCCGCATCGCCGACATGACAGTCACTGACAGAGCCGACACCTTTACGGAGCCGGCTCGACGAGCGGCATCGGACGAGGGAGATGTAAAAATCCAAGAGTAAACCTCAGCGGGGAGATTGTTCATGCAGCAATACGATGTGCACGACGTTGACGCGGAGAGCGGAAGTGTCGAAAGCGCGAGCGCAACGAGTCCCACGGTCGCGTGACGTAACGTAACCTTTCAGAGATCCGGTTCTTATTCGAACGTGGCGTGCCCGGTCTCTGAACCCTTATTGGCCGAAAGTTTGAACCCCCGGAGTTGTCAAACATGCGTCAAAAATCGTTCTAAAAAAATACAGTACCGGCGTAACCGCTCGTCGAGCGTTGACTCAAGCGCGCTCCTCCCGAGGGCGGACCATGGAGGCGCATACCGAGGCGAAGTGATTTGAATCCCCACGCGCCAGCAACCCGCCGTTGTCGTGCCGGCTGCACCTGGGTGGGCGATCGCCTGCGTCCCCCCAGTCCCCCCCCGCCAAGACCGGCAGGCCACACACTGCCGCCGCGCGCGAATGAAAGCGGCCGGGGATCCGTCCAGCGCCGCGCACAGTACGCGCGGCGTGCGGCCAGCCTCCGTCTGTGCTTTTCTTCCGACGCCAGAGTTCCAGTTTCCGTGTTGTGCCCTTGTCCGCGCGCGTGCCACGTTGGCCGTCCCTCTCCAAAGCCGGGCCCCTCCCCCCACGGGGGGCGGACCACGGACCACGCCGGTCACCGAGTCGCCCGCGAGTCGCCCACGAGTCCTCCGCAACGGACGGACGCTGGGTCTGGATCTCGAGCGCATAGAGCCGTGCCGTTGCCGTCGCCGTCGCGGGAAGCGTTTTCGTTCTCGCCGGTCTCTGTCAAGAGACCAATGCGAGCGACGAAAAATAAAAAAGAGACCGGGGACGGCTGGACGCACATCGCCACGCTGCACCACTTGGCGCGCGACTGTACTACTTCTCGGACAGACAGAGCAGGGAGTGCCGCGGACCCGGGTCGAAGCAAGGCCAGCGCGGTTCGGGCGGGCGGGCGGGCGGTTCGGAGGACAGGCATTTGAGAACTTGCGCTGCGCGTCCCACCGACCGCAGCCGGCTCCATCTCTTCTTTCTACCTCCCTGGAGCGAGAAAGAGAGATACACCCCCACACCCTTAGCTCTTCCCCTCACACCCCCACGGCGTGATCGGAATCCTAAGCCCACGACTCAGCGTCGTACAGCTCCCCAGCACCACCTCACGCAGGTCAATCGCGCTCTCCCCCGCCCCACCGTCCCCTTCGTCCCCCCTCCCCCGCGATCCCTGCAGCAAGAGGCCAGCCCCGTGCTACTCGCCCCCACTCGCGCCGACCCAGGTCGGATGTCCGTGAGTACGCTCCCCGCCCTCGTTCACGTCGCCGGCCCCCGCCGCGACCAGCCTGCGGCCTTCTTCTCCTCCCCCTCCTTCCCCCACTACGCCCATCAGCAGCGGCAGCAGCAGCAGCAGACCAGCTACGCGCACCCCTCCCACCGGCAGGAGCGGGTCCTTCAGCAGCACAGCAGAGTCTTCTTCCAATCACTCGCGGGCCCTGATTGCGCCTCCCAGGCGAGCGCGCGCGCCATGGCGGTGCCGCCGCCGCAGCGCGTCGACATGCGCTTCGCAAACGACGAGCAGAACGAGAACCACGACGACAGCAACCACTTCGCGAGCGGCATGGCGGCCATGAGCCTCAGCTTCATCGTTAACGACATGGACGGCCAGGAGCTGGACGACGCGTCCACGGTCGACGGCCTGTCGGACGAGGAGATGAAGCCCGCGTCCCTGGCCTCCGAGGACGACGGCGACGATGAGAGCGGCGACTTGGACGATGACGACCACAGCAGCACGTGCAGCAGCCAGCGAGACGCGGCCTCAGCTTCCGGCAAGAGCCGGCGCGCCAAAAGCAGCGGCCGGAACGCGCTGGACGTGACCACGCTGCTCAACACGGTGTGCGCCAAGCCCGATTGCTACCGCACGGTGCGCGGGCCGAGCGGCACGTTCTGCAAGTACCACAAGCAGAGCCGCTTCTGCCGCGCAGACGGTTGCCCCAAGAGCGCCAAGACGGGCGGCTACTGCATCTCGCACGGCGGCGGCAAGCGCTGCGCCTTCCCCGAGTGCACCAAGAGCGCCAAGCAGGGTGGGCTGTGCATCTCGCACGGCGGCGGCAAGCGCTGCAGCGAGGCTGGGTGCACTAAGTCGGCGCTTGTCGGTGGCTTCTGCTCTGCGCATGGCGGCGGACGCAAGTGTAAGACGCCTGACTGCACCAAGACGGCCCTGCTCGGCGGACTCTGCATCGCGCACGGAGGCGGCAAGCGCTGCCAGATCCAGGGCTGTTCGCGAAGCGCCGTTGGCGGCACGCTGTGCGTCTCCCATGGCGGTGGCAAGCGCTGCCAGACGGCTGGCTGCAGCAAGGGAGCCGTCCGGAACGGCGTCTGCATCCGCCACGGCGCCAAGCGCGACGCCGGGAGTGCGGACACTGCCTCCGACTATGCGTCGCCGTGAAGCACGCCGAGGGATGAAATTCAGGTGAGAGAAGGTGAGAGAGATGAAAAAGGTCGGTTCGTGGTTGTCAAATGGTAGCAACGACGAGCGAGGCCAGGGAGATCAAGTGACCCGAACGCTAGTAAAGACGTCTTGGATCACAATGCGTTCGCCATGAGCTTCTGGGATGCGTTTAACGCTGTCATGCACACGCATCGACAGCGTCACGATCACTCTCGGCGAAGTTGAGAAGCTTGAAATCCTGGACCCGTCAGTGTTGATGTCTTCGAGCGCGGCGAGTCCGATGTGATCCACCGATGTGGCGCCATGTTGGCGGAATTCTTGAATGGCTGATCCGTCGGGGAACCTTCGGATCACTACAGCTGTCCATTTGGGCGACGCAGACAGCACGACTGCTTGTCGACGAGTGATGAACGAGCCCGATGCGAATCCACTGTAGTTGACATCCATCCACGTCTTCCATTCATGCATCCGCAAAAACATGGAGATCGGCTCGACAAGGCGGCTGAACCAAGCGGGAAATCACCTCCACCAACGAACTTGTTCACGATCCAGGATATACGGGGCGGAGTCGTGGGAGGAAAACAATATCAAGTATCGATTGGTCCGGTCTCCGCCACCAATTCTTCGCCAACGCCACGCATCAATACGCTAGTTTTGGCTCGTCACCACGATATTTGCACAGACAACAGATGCGCATCAAACGATACGCATGAGTATATGTGCGACGGACCATGTCGGGAAGGGTGCGGTCGCATTGCCGAGTAAATAAACGCGTTGAACCCCTGCAGCTCCGCCAGTTTGTCCGATCGACTCTGTCACCCGGTTCCATGCGTCAGCCAGTAGGCTCGCAGGCGGGATGGAAGGTCAAACAGCCGTGGAATCGCTCGCTAGTGGTCTTGGTGACGGTGAA
>JAADYH010001016.1:0-11637 GCA_023338125.1 Phytopythium aichiense
AAGTACGAATAATGTGGTTGGTGTGGCAGTATGTGGACCACACACCCGACGATGGGGTGTTTATGTCGAAAACCTGTCTATATATATAATTAGGTATCAAACATTTCGGAACATTCCGAAGAACTGATTTCTCATCAACTTTTCCAGGTTTTTTAGTTTACTTACGTGGTGTGGCATGGTGTGGCACTTTCTTCTGGATTTTCTCTTGCTTGAAATGGGGACACACCTCAATCTTCAACGGCAGCGATGCCTCCTCGTGCAGTGTGTGGCCGTCATGGCCACCACGGTCACCGACGCCACCACACCCACCCCGTCCAGCACGGCGTTGCCCGTCGTGGCCGCGGGCATGTCCGGATCCACCTCCGTCAGCACCCCGCAGGCAGATCATTGGCCGTCGGCGAGGCAGGTGGCGGCCAGGCATTGGGCATCGCCTTGAAAGCTCACTCGGAGTCTGCGATTCGCGATTTCGACGACGACGGTGCTTGGCGCCAAAAGGGGCAATTTCACGGTTGTCGAGTCGACAGATGGGTGAGGCTACAAACGCATGAAAGGCGCGGAGGGAAACAGCGGAAACAGAGGAAACAGAGGCAGACAGAGGCAGCACGATCAGACAGGGAGACAGAGACCGAGGCGCAGCCACCACCGAGCAGGCGGACACGTGGAGGCGGGCGCCAGCTGTGGCAGCACGCACACCAAGAGTTTCCGGGTGCGCAGGCGAAATCAGAAAACGGATTTTGCTCCCCCATCATCTTCCTTCACGGAATGTATTTACGCAGGTTGTTTCCATGCAAAATGTCGGAGAAACAGCATCAATTTAGACCGAAACGTAAGAAGGGAGGTGAAATGCCACCCCATGATGGCGTCATGCCAAAAAGCCACACTCTCCAGTTGTGATGATGGCTTCAATCCCGAAGATGCGCTCGTCGAGAGTGGAAGGGCTTTGCTTGTCCCAACCTTCCCTGTTCCTCCACACTCCTCTGCCGGTCGCCTACTATGATCGCTTTCGCCACAATGCAACGCTGTCCGACGTCGCTGGGCGATAATTGCGCAGCCAGCAAAGCGTCACGCATCCTCCTCCGCTGACGAAGTGGCAGCGTCGACCAACTGCTCATTCATCATGCGGAGCAGCGCCAAGTTGGCGACGCCAATGTGAGCGAGTGAGCGAACTGAGTCCTCGTCTGCGTCGACCGCCTTGACGTTTCCGTCCTCATTGGAACCCTCGAGCGTCGCGAGCTGAGACTGCAGCGTTTGGGTCAGAGCTCGCAGGTCCAAGGAGCCCTCCGTGTCCTCAAGACTCGCCATCGGTGGCTGGGCTTTCACGCTGGTCTCGCTGCTGTCACTGGCTGCGACTCGGAGACTCGGGCGCTTGATCAATGCCTCGGCAGCACCGTGCATGGCGATCTCTTCGCCAAAGGCCGCAACCGTCTCGGACAAGGCGCGGGCCTCGACGCTCACGGCTGCGAGCGTCAAACCGCGCAGTGGCAAGGTCGAAGCGGCACGTAACCTCTGCGCTGGTCGGCAGCCAAGGCGCTCGGAGGCGTTGTGCTCCAGCTTGACAACCGTCAGCGCGTCTCGGAGGTTCAGCAGTTCGTTGCGCACGTCACATATCCGCTCCATCTCCCGCTCGTGCGCATCGATCTCATCGTCTGTCCACGTGTAGACGTCTTTCAGCAGGACGACACCTCCCGCTGCTTGCTCAGGCAGTAGCCGAGTCGCGACAGGTCCGGCGCTTTGGTTTATGTTGGTCGAGCCATCTTGCACCTTCGAAGAGCGATCAGGAGCGTTCGAGGCGAACCAGGAGGCGTACTTGACGGGTACGGGTGCTCGGAACCCGTCGTGACCTGCAGTCTGCTGCAGATCATCTGGGATCTTCTTCGCTCTTTTGCGGAAGTCCACGGCTGTCGACGACGATGCACAAGGGTCCTTGTCTGACGTTTGGGTTGCTGGCGTTGCCCCATTTGATGATGCAGGTGCAGCATCACACTTCGTCGGCAGTGATGACCTTGACGGAGTTGTTGCCGACAACGGGGAGACAGACACGCCGGTGGCCTTCTTGTCCTTGTCAGCACTTGACGCGGGACCCTCCGCAGAAGACGGCATTAAAGAAGATTCGTCCGTGGTCAGCTGTCGCTCGCTACGCACAGCAGCTCCTTGGTCATCCTCTTCCTTGCCGAAATCAGGACGCTCAGCCGCCGAACCCACCAGACTTGAATCACCATCCTTCTGGACACTCGTGAGTTTCTTGTGCTTGCTCTTCCTCGCTGGCTTTTGCTCTCGCAGGTTGAGCTGACGCCACCACTTCGCTCGAGACATGCGCTCGCGGCGTTCCATCCAGCGCGCCAACGTGATCTTGTGCGTGATCTCCATGATCCCACGCAGTCGGTGCTTGATCGTCTTCTCCACGACGCCTAATGCCTCGATCCGGATTGCCCTGAACGCTCCCGAGCCGAGCGGCGAGCTTACCCAGTCAGCACAGAGGTGCTTCAGCTCTTGCCCCAGCTCTCGGACGGCGTCGTTTGCGCTGGCGGACGCCGATAATCGCGTTGCGTCGTCTTCGAATACAGGAACATACGACTGGAAGTGCTCTTTCGCCGTGAACCCGAACGCGTCGGTAACCGGCTCGCCGATTCCCCCAAGATTGGTCTCATCGCGCCAGGCGTCCATGAACACCAGCAGCTCGGGTGCATGCTCGAACGTGTCCGTGATCAGGAAGTCCTTCGAGCACGCTGACTCCTCGGTCAGGCCCAGAGACCTCCGGAAGGCGAGCTCATCGCAGTGCGCAGCGTACACGAGCTGCTCAAAGGTCCAGGGCGTCGCCGTCCGGTCATGCCGACTCATCGTGACGGCGTACAGGTGCAGCATGACGAAGTGGAAGTGCAGTGCGAGTCTCCGGACGAGGTGGAGCGTTGCGCACGCATCGAACCACGCCTTCTTGCGCGCATCGGCGTCGGGGGACGACAGCCAGTGCGCGCGGTGGCTCAGGTCGTGGAAGAGCGGCATGAGCGACAAGATGATCGCGTTCACCGCGTTGGTGCGTCGAGCCTCCCACTGGGGGCCGCCTTCACCGTTGGCTTCCGATGCTGGAGGCGGTCGGTAGAGCGTCTTGAGGAAGAAGTACGGGTTCAGCTCACGGATGGTCTCGGCCACGTCCTGCATCGCTCGCCGCAGCCGGTAGCTCGCCCGCGGGTGCGCCATCACGCCCTCGTACATGCGCCACAAGACGGACGGGATGTACTGATGCGGCATCTCCATCTGCACCAGTGGCGGCAGCGTCACTATCTGCGGCGCGCTTGGTATTCGCGCCAACGCGGCGTCTTCGCTGTCGCCGTCTCTCCTCCTCTCCTTCTTCTCGGCTAACCTCTTCAGCGCAGATGAACGACGGCTGTGCTTCAGCGCATCCGCAGCCATATCGACCGCATTCTCCAGCATCTTGGCAACTTGCAAGGCCTGGCGGTCCACGCGTGCCGCCGATGCCAGCGCCAGTCGGCCCTTGGGCTCCTTCGCGCCGCCCAACTGCCCGATCCTCGCGTCCACCTTCCTGCGCACCGATCGCTTCACGACTATCCGTTGTGTCTCCCACTTGATCTGCAGCTGCGTCGCGAGTTCCACGGCCATCTGCAGGCGGGAAAGTGCCCGCGCGTGCGCCTCCGTGCCGATCCATTCGCCGCGCTGCTTGGCCGCGAGCGCCAGTGCCGCGGCGCGCGCGTCTGCCAGGTCAGCTGACGTGATAAGCGCGCGCGCTGCCTGCCGCTGTACCGACACGGCGGGGATGTGGGCGTCGCTGGCGTTTGCAGGCTTTGCTTCAGGCGTGGAGGCGGACAAAGAGGAAGTCTGCCGCCTTTGCAAGCGCCGTACGGACGCAATACGCAACATCAGCGCACGAAACGAGCACGGATAGCCAGAGGAAGAGCTGTGCTATCGTGAGAGCAGAAGCGTACCGCTTGATCGGGCCCTGGGCACTTGGTAACGAGGGCGAAATGGCCGCCGTCGCGCGCTTCATTTCCGTCTCGTGTTTGGCTGTTGGCGGCAACAACAATCTGCTGATGACGAGGGTACCCCGTTACAGTGAGGTGAGGTACCCCCACGGTAACCCTGAAGTAACCAACGTAACCTCGTACTTCAGAGCAACATTTATTTTCGGAAGGTTACACGCACTTACGTCACATATTTAGCGGTGCATTGTCCAGCATGGACAACAACCACTTCAACTCAGCCTCCTGAGCGCGGCCACGATGTCGCCGATCGGCAGCCGCTCGCGAGGATCAAACGCACACATTCGCTGCACCAGTTCCCAGTGCTCGTCGGTGGCGATGCTTGGTCGCGGTGGAAGTTCTCCACCCGAGGCTTTGACTTTGACGGCGACCGCACTGCTGTAACCCCACGGGGTGGCTTCAAGGCAGCGCTTGCCCTCGACACCGACGGCCTTCTCAACCGTGCGAAGTGCTTCCACAACGCACATGCCGAGTGAGAACACGTCTGAATCGTAGGTGGGTCTCACTGCATCTCCCGTAAGGCACTCTGGTGCGACCCACTGCCAAGCGCGTGAGGTCTCTTTGGCTTCACCGCTGGCTGCCGACGCGCTCAGCCCGAAGTACGTCACTTTGGCCTTCCCATCGCTTGACACAACGACGTTGTTGCCCATCAACGCACCGTGGACAATCCCACGTGTGTGCAAGTACTCGACACCGAGCGCGACCTCATACAGCTTCTCCCAGAGCTTGTCTGGATGAGACTGGAGATAACCAATCAGCCAACCTTCAGGCGCATATTCGCACACAAAAAAAGGATCGCTGCCGACGTGGCACGCGCCGTAGAGCCTCACGACGTGGGGATGGCTCAAACTGAACCAAATCTCGACTTCTTGCACGTACAACTGCCAAGCCTGGGTGGTTGTGGTCCAGCTCTCAACTCGTTCAGGACCGGACGACGACGTTGATGATGATGATGACCAAGAAGAGCGTCCCAAGCCAACATCGACCTTCTCCACGAGAGACATCCTCACAATCACCTCCGAGCCAAGCCAGGTGGCGAGATAGACGTCCCCGGTCGCGCCTTGATACTTGATCGGCTGGTTCTTCACAGACACGTCGTACCACGGAACAAACCACTTCGGCTTCATCATCGACATGGCCACCACGGGGTTGTTCGCAATTGATTCGACAGCATCTTGGATAACAGCGGCCAGGCCAGGCACGCACGTTGTCGATGGATCTTGGATCTGTTCTCGCAAGTACCCGATAAATGCTTCGCGATTGCAGTCCGACTCGGACTCATTCAGAATGAGCCAGACGGCGGGATCGACCGAAACCACCAAGTCAATTTGCGTGCGGAGATAGCTGCACAGTCGCTTGTCTTGTCGATCTGGCATTGCCGTCAACGAGTCCAAAATATCATGCAGCTCGTCGATTGCTCGGCCAAGGGCAAGCAAGCTGCTGCTGGCCACAGAGAGCGATGTCACACTCAAGACGCGGTTCAGACGAAAGCCGTCGTTGATCGCACGGAGAAGGTGGTCAAGCAGCCTTCCAAACTGCTCAAGAAGTCTCCATGGGCAGCTTAATCTTGAAAAGCGCGCAAAGAGATGCCTCACGTCTTCAAGAGCTCGTTGCTGAACCTCGTTTCCGCCGTGTTCACTCGAAAGACAAAGTATCGATTGCCATCGTCGGGAAATCTCGCCCCCCTTGTACATTCCAATCGTCCACGACGGCTCCTTCTGACCCGATACCTCGCCACTGTCGGAACGACTTGTATCTGCAAGGCGCTTCAACTCGAACTCGACGGCACCGATCTTGATCCGGTCTGCCGGGTCACGCCGGCACATTTTCTCGATCAGTCTCCACATCTCGTCCGTGCAGTTTCTTGGTCGAAGCGGGAGTACGCCGCACTGAGAATGGTATCTTACAGTCGCATTATCCAGCGTCCCCCACGGACAGCACGGCTTCCACTCGGCATCCGCTGCATGCTCTACGATGAGCAAGGCCTCGATGATGCAGATCCCCAAGGAATAGACGTCAGATGCGAACGTTGGATGGCTGCAGTCCTTCCCGAGACACTCGGGTGCCACCCACTGCACAGCGCCAGACACGTGCGGGTCACTCTCGGCGAAATCATGAAGCGCCAGGCTGAGGCCAAAGTCCGTGACCTTGGTCTTCATATCACTCCCGATCACGAAGTTGTTGCACTTGAGGTCCGCATGGACGATCCCACGTTGATGGAGGTATTGGACACCAAGCACGGCCTCATACAGTTTCTGGTACAGCTCATCCGGATGTGCGCGCAGGAACTTGTCGAGGGATCCATTGGTCGCGTACTCACACACAAGCACAGGAGGACTGCTCGTGTGGCACGCACCGAAGAGCTTGACGACGTGCGGGTGGTTGAGCCGGAACCAAATGTCCGCTTCACGCGTGAACATGTCCATTGCCGAGTCGGCCATGCCACCAAGCGTGCTCATCACTCGCACAGTTGGGGCTGTCCTCGACACAGAGGACCATGTCGATGGGAAGGTTGTGGCTGTTGTCGAGCCTCCATCGCCACCAATGCGAAGCGTCTTGACAGCTGCGGCCGTGTGGAGCCACTTGACGCAAAAGACGGTGCCAAACCCGCCGCCTCCGATCCGCGACCACTCGCCGCCCAGCTCGTCCTCGGCAAGGAACCACTCCTGGTCGGTCTCCATCTGGTGTCTCCCAGGCTCCTCGTGCCGAGTCGCCTCCGTCAGCGCACCCAACAACGCAGCCTTGAGCTCAGCGTCTTGCTCGCCCGCTTCCCCCGCTTCCTCTTCCGGCTGGAGGCGCTGATGCTCCATTGTCTCCCTCGTCGTCCAGAGCAGAAATGGCAGCAAAAGATCGGGCGGTCTCTTTGGAGGGGTCGGAATGATCGCGCCACAATCGCCGAATATGCGATTGAAATCAGGGGTGAGGAGCAGATGAAGTCCATCTGGCGCTGCCATCCTGTGCTGTGTGATGGGTCCGTTTCTTCTCGGCAGCGCTAAAATGGGAGGACCCCGAGGATGCTGTCCATCGATCAAAGATAGCCACGTCTAACAGAAGCGACGATGTCCCAGACTCAGTCCTCACGATCAGGAAGACCAGCGTGCACCAAAGTGGTCATCTCTTCACACTCCCATGACACACTTCCAGTTCTGCGTTTGCAAAACGGCAGTCACAACGCCAGCTAGAGAGAGTTGCGCCGCTGCAGCGAGATGTTGCACTCATACTTGAGCCGGAGGCGAATCGTAGACGTCTCCCATATCACCGTCATGCCGGTGAAGCAAATAGCTGTGTCGGATGGGACCGGCATCGCCGCTGACGATTCCGAAGTCAACCAGATCGTGAACCAAGCGTTCCAACAGCACGAGCGCAGCCGTCGCGATTCGCTAAGGCGACATCGCACATTCTCATGGACCCGGACGCTCTTTGGCCTCGTCTCACTAGCTCTCGTCTTCTCCGACATCCCTCGCTCAAGCCTCGGCATCCGTGAGCTCAGTAGCATATATCCGCGCGCGCAGCCGGACGAGTTTATGGTCGCGGGCCCTACCAACTTCTCGACCCTCAGCGGAGACCGAGAGACGGCGGCGAGCAAATCCATTCGCTTCTGGATGTACAAGCTGGACTCCTCGTCGGTGCCGTGGCGCGTCTTCGCTGAGTTCTTGCATGTGGTCGAATTCAATGACTGCTTCCACTATAAGAGCGAGTGTCCGGGCGAGACATTCAACGGGTCGGTAGGCTTCGACATACTCGACTCCCTCGTCAACGCGATTGCTGATAAAAGACGCATCGGCGGGACTGACTACACTCGGGGTGCCAACGAGCCGACGGCTATCGTAGTGCGCTCCATCAGCGAGTTCAGGGATCGCTTCCATTATTTCTTGCTGCCGATGCTCTTCCTCAACAATGTGTGGCGCACCAACCAGGCGCTGTACTACCCGCCCGAGCTGCTCGACAGACATCTGAACCGCAGTATCGGAGCCGGCGGTCACTTGTGCTACGTGAGCGGCGCGCGACCCTTCTTCTGCAATGAGCTGTGGATCAACATCGGAGCCATGTGCAAGGGATCAAGCAACAAGAAGTGTCCATGCGCTATCGGTGTGATCCATGATGACATCCTCAAACGCGTGCACACGTTCCAGGCCGTATATCCGGACCTGACATTCGACTTAAGCCTTCTCGAGAGCATGGACGACTCCCAACTCGAGCGTGGAGGCGTTGTATCCGTCGAGTTTCGCCGCGGAGACGTCGCATCGATTATCCGCGCACGCAACTGTCCTTCGCCCGACAACTGCAAGACCATATTCGTCGACGAGTTTCGATATCAAGCCACGCGGATCGTATCGGACGCAGATCAGTGGTTCGTCGTCGTCGCTGTGCTTCGATCATCGGGTCAGGGCTACTTCTATCTGCGCTTCGTGATGCTTGTGGTCGGCTGCTACCGCATTCAAACTGTCGACGAAGAGGACGACCGCATGTCCGCAAAAGCACAGCGGGTGATTAAGCTGCTGATCAAGGTGCCGATACAGACGGTCGTGTACGGCAGTCCGTTCCCCGTGGTGTGCTACGCCTGCGCGCACCTCGTGGATGCCACCATCACGTACACGATGTTGAGCAACGGGTTTCTGTCGTTTCTCGGCCTCGTCAACATAAGCTTTGGGCAATTTGTCACACTCGCCGTCATGCAGATACGAAACGTGTGGCTGTACGCGGTACTGCTGCACGTGATTGTCAAGTTGGCAAGCACCCGAGAGCCGTCATTGGGTGTGCGTGGAGTGCCCGAGCTCCTCATGAGCGCCGTCTCGGCCGTCACCATCTCATCCCAGTACCGCTCCAAGTCCTTCCGCTCTACGCGCATCCTCCAGTTGTACGAGGTCCCGTCCGCACTCGGCAGCCACATACAGGCAGCCGTACGCTACCACCATAGCTTCATCCACCGCGGCAACGGCGACGTGATGCTGGGCGGCGTCTTCATTGACCTCAAGTTCCTTGTCTGCACGCTAGTGGCGCTCGTTGGTACTGTCGTGATCGTCAACTTGGTGGTCAAGGCAATCACCAACACCGTGTTGACTGGCAAGCCGTCCGTCTATTACCTCCGACTGTGGGGCACCACCCCCGTGCCGTACTCGGTGGACGAGCTCTGGCCGTCCGTCGCCGTCTGCGTCCGGTGGACGCACGATAATTTCTGCATCAATCACACGAATCCTAGCCAGGTTGCCAGCGAAACAGCGATCTCAAGCTCAATGGAACGGTCAATATCGACCAGTTCAATGCCCAGGATGCTCGCTGGAGGGACACCCACCAAGCCACCATCGGATACCGACACAATCGCGTGTATTCAGCAGCAAATGCAGCAGCTGCACACTCGTGATGATCGGGCTAATGTCGCTGTCGCCTTCATGAATCTCGTCTGCACGACAGACCCAGTCGTGCTCTTCTTCCTGTATGCAACCAACTGTGGTGGTAGCAAAAAACTTGCATACTACAGGTCCATGCGAAATCCGGACAAAGTATTTCTACTGCCAGTCAAGGCCGTCACAGAGGAGAACGAGCACACGCAGGACCTCGAACTACTTGTGATGGTTTCGGTCGCGCAGCTCCCGTGGGCACGGCTGCTGCAATGTGGGTAGTTTGGAGAAGTGCAGCCGCATACGATTGAACCCTTTGTGAACAACAGCGTGGACTCGTTGTCGTCGGTCATACTCTCCATCACAACAGGCGTGAGCGATAGTAAGGCTTCCGGATTGACAAAGCTTTGACGCGTCCTATTTGTCGCTAGAAAGCAAAACTTGTAATGGTAACCCTTTTGCATCGATCGACAGGGCGACCAACAACTACTTCGTGGCTTGGAGTGGATTGGAGTCAGCGATAATGGCTCGGGATGACAGCCCCACTTCGCCAAGTTGTTGTAGCTGCCGTTGTCTGCAAGTCTGCTGCTCGAGCGCCTACATCAACTCGCATAGCCTGTCAGCACTGTTGCCGAACAACTCCGAAGTGAATGCGTCGTTATCTCCGGTCACACGCGACGCTCTCGATGAAGTCCCGATCGTTCTTTGCGTTAATGAACAACTGCGTTCACTCACTGTGCTTTGGTGCTGTGGGTGCTGAAGCGAATTGGATGAATCCTCCAGCTTCATCCAGCGGCTAAACATAAGTCGGCGTTGCTCCCGAGTTGGGCCAGAAACCAACCAGCCTCAATCGTCACACGAGGAAATTCCAACCATGAAGATCGGCGTCGTGTCGGAGCTCACGGGCGGCGCAGACATTTGCCACGCCGTGAAGGATCTAACGAGCGTCCAGGCGACTGCCTACCTCCGCGAGGGCGAGGTCGTGCTGTTCGCGCTCGTCTCGGCCAAGGAAGAGTACACATTCACGAACGAGGCGCTCGTGACCGTGTGCGGTGACTCGGCCATGTCGACCAAGCGCACCGTCAACCGGTTTGACTACCAATCGGAGCGGCTCGCGCAGGTAAAGTTCGAGAGCTGCGGCGTGACGGATCGCGACTGTGAGCTCAAGTTCGTCATGGGCTCGCACAATATGTCGATCGACATCGCCAAAGCCGAGCAGGCGGTTGCGCAACACTACTACCGCGTTCTGCAAGCGCTCAGACGTGAGCAGGAGACCAACTTTCGCGCGTGGGAGTTCGCGCGTCAGGCGCTCGAGGTCGCCGTGCGCTCCACGACTACAACGGACAATGCTGGAAGTGGTGGTGGAGGCAAGGTGCTGCTTGAGCAGGCGGGGTCTGTGCAGTCCTGGCTCCTTGATGCCTTCGCGCGCACCAACCCTGCGTGCTACCGCGCCGTCATCGAGCGCACGCTGCAGGGTGTCCCGGCGCCATCTGCACCGGTAGCGATCGAGACTGCTGAATGATGGGTGCTTCATCATTTCACGCTCACTTCAACGTGGCCCGGAGCGGTTCAGATTATGATAATACTCAAGCAGACAAGACAAGTACCGGTCGCAGGAGATTGAACGAAGGATGCGAGCGAACATAATCCTGCTCGCGATAGCAAGCAGGACGTGGCTTGAAGAAATGACAACGCTTGTCCATGATGAGATTCTGTTCCGGAAATGCTCATTGGCTTTGAATGCGCACTGTTGTGTCTATCGTCTCCACCAGTTGGATGCTTCGCGGCCTATGCTAAAGCAACGCCACGAGCATCAGCAAGTTGTCTCGAAGGCACTTGGAGAAACTCCTGCAGAGCACTTGATGAACAGCATCGCTGCCGCTTCCAGCAGAATCGCGACGCCAACTTCGCACACCATTTGAGATTATCGCGTTTACGTTGTAAAAAAAACATCGCAAAGCGACAACCTCAATGGCCGAGTTGACGGGCTGGGCGATCCACTGGCCACCTCGAAAGGCACCTGTGAACACTTGGGTATACAGACTCCAGCTCTGGAAAGCGCACGCGGTCACGGCCAGCCGCGGCGCTCGCAGTCGGGAAGCAGCACCAGCATGTCTTCGAAGCGCACTTGTGTCCAGGCACTCGCAGGTGATAAGCATCAAGGGCTGGAAAACGCAGGCGGTCGAGGGCGTCCTCGAAACTCACACTCGACGAGCAGCATCAGCATGTTCAGAGAAGCGTTCGCGTCTCGGTTCACAGTCGTACCATGACAGCCATTGGATCGACAATGGAGTACACTGTGGACT
>JAADYH010001017.1:0-11629 GCA_023338125.1 Phytopythium aichiense
GCCGAGCGAGTACGTGTCGGCGAGGCTGAAGTCCACGCGGGTCGTCGTCTGTGCCAAGCGCTCGGGTGCGTTGTACCGCGTCGTTTTTCTCTTGGCGCGATCACTAAGCGAGACGGACTCGGTCCGGACGCGGCCCATGCCTAAATCCGAGAGCTTGGCGACTAGCGTCGAGTCGTCGCCTCCCTCTGGCCGAGTCAGCAAGATGTTCGCGCAGGTGAGGCCGTCGAGCTCCACCTTGTTCTCGTGAAGGATCTGGAGTCCTTGGGCTGCTTCGATGAAGAGTTTCCACAGCAGCACACGGTTCTCCTCATCCAAAAAGAAGTCAACGAAGTTCCCCTCGTTCGCCAGATCCGAGACGGCTTCAACGCGGTCAAGCGGACCATTTACCTCCAGGACCACTCAACTCTCAATCCAATGCACACATTTCAGCACTCATACACAACTCCATAAACCTGCTGGCACTGCAGACAAATCGAAGAAAATGATCACATGTCGTCGCGCAGCAAGCCGCTCAGGTGCGCGCGCAAAAAGTCGACGAAGCGCAGGCCCGTGGACAGGAACTCGCGCGCGAACTCGGGGCGAAGCCGACGTTCGGGCGTCAGCGGCGGCATGAGGAACTCCACTTCCGAGTGCTCGCGCACCGTCAGGTACCCGGCGCCGGCGTCGCGGCTCGGGATGCCGAACTCGCGAACGTCCATGACCGTGAACTGCAGCTCCCCTTCGCCATCCGACGGGCATCGATACGTCTCGCTCCGGATGTGCCGAACGGTCGGGATCGAGGCTGGAGTGAACCGCGCGCGCTCCATGGCCTCGCTGATGCGCAGGTTGCAGCGAGTCTCCTGGTCGACAAAGTCGATGATGCCGCGACCATCCGGGGTCTCACGGCAACAGCGCGCCAGCAACTTGTTCAGAGGGTCCGTGGCAGGAACTTCCTCCGCCAGCGTCACGTAGAACCGCATGTCGGGTGTGGCGTCCATCGACTCGCTCTCCTCGTCGAGCTCTTGGTGCATCTTGACCGTCGCGCTGAACCACCGCGCAGGCCGCGTCGTCACCTTCTCCATCTGCAGATCCACTGACAGCCGCACATTGTAGTCGAACGACTCGTGGATCACCGACACCTGGTAGTTCTCCGACGACCGCACAAGAGTCATCCCGAGCTTCTCGAGCGCGTAGGTCTTCGTCCAGCGTTCGTGGATTGGGTCCACCATAGTGAAGAACGAATGCGTCACGCCCTTGTCCGTGCGCGCGAGCGAGTCGGCACTGCGGAGGGCCAAGTCCGGCGACAGACGTCTCAGCGGCCGCTTCCCTCTCCACTGCTGCTTCTCGTCGACGCTCGAGCTGTCGTAGTTACCGTAGTCATCATTGTTGGCACCATCAACCTCTTGATCACCGCCCTCCCAGTCGTCGTTGCCACCGTCACCTCCACCGCCGCCACCGCCTTCATCTTCGCCCCATACATTGTCCGCCGGCTTCTTGTTTTTATTGTCGCCATCTTCCTCCTCCTCCTTGGCATCTCGCTGCTCTTCTTCGTCAGCCTCGCGCTGCTTGCGCTTGGCAATCATAACCGACTCAAACAGCTCGCGGGCGGTGCGGCCGCGCTCAAACTCGTCCTCGAGCCTCTTGATCGTCGCGCGGACAATCGTCTCCTCATCAAACGACCGCGGCAAGTGGATCAGGTAGTGGTGTCCAAAGCGGATGAACGCCTTGGCCGTTGACGCGCTCGGATTCAGGTGCTCGTAGCGCGACAACTTGACCATTTGCTCCACGAACTTGGCGCTAAACGTCAGCGCCGCGTGGTCGTACCACTCCTGGCCGTTCATGAAGCAAATGAGGTGTGCCTGATGCAGATGCATGTTGCTGTGCTCCACGTGATGCCGGCCGAAATAGTCTTGGAAGCCAATCGTCTCGTGCTGCGACAGCGCACCCTCAAACAGCAGCATACTCGCTCCCTCGCGGTAGAAGTTGCCCTTGGTAGCGCGGGACATTGGCGCACCCAACTCCTGCTCGTACGCGCGAATCCGCTCTTCAACGCGCTGGACAGCCATCCCGTCGCCTCGGATCTCCGCAACGTACAAGTCTGAGCGCAGTGTGTTCGAGTGGAACTTGATCACGAGCTGTGCTCTGCTCTCAGCGTTGGCATCCATCAGGATCTTGCGCGAGAAGAAGTCTTTGGCCTCGTGCAGCCGTCGACTTAGCGCTCGACTCAGCGTGACAACGCTTACTTGGTCGGCGCGATCCGTCAGCAAGCTGTGCACGTCGCCCTTGGAGATGACGAGCTCGTGGAACGCGCGGAAGCACTCGGCGCGGAAGACCGTGATGCCATCCGTGTCCAATTGTGTGTTGTTCTCGACATCGAACGGGTCCGAGAACGCGTATGCCGACGTGGATGTCGACAGCTTGCCGAAGAAGGACAAGAATGACAGGAGAACGTCAGCCGCGAGCACCTCTGACTCCATCTCTTCGCTCTTGCTGGCTCCCGCGACAAGACCGGTGAGCAGCGTCGTCCAGAACGCGATCTCGGAGTCGATGGAGTAGTTGTCCACGATCTGCGGCAGCGTGATCTCGCCGATGTGGATGGGCTCGACGTACTTGTGGTCGATGCAGAATGTCAGGAACAGCCACGTCATGCCGATCGGTGCGAATAAGTTATTGCCACCGCCTCCACGCCGCCGAACGATCCCGACGCACTTGCTCCATCGCACCAGGAAGAACAGGCATGGCCAAAAAAACGGATACTTGGCGATGTAGGCTCGAAACAGGCGGGTCTTGAGCGGCCCGTTCGAGAGCTGGCACATCTCGACCGACCACCTGTCCGACGAAAACGACAGCAGCGGCACCCGGATGTTCTCCTTGAGGTCCACGTCGTGACCCGTGTGCTGCTCTCGCGCGGTCTTGATCAAATGTTCCGCAATGACAGCAAGTGTCCCGTGCTTCCCGTGGTGCGCCGAGCTCAGTACCAACACGTCAAGATCTGACTGCTTCTCGAAGGTCAGCAGCGCCGATGAGCCAAAGAGGATCAAGTCTAGGTTCTTCTTGGTCAGGTGCGGTGGCATCGACGACCTCAGATTGCTGACTGCAACGAGCCGGTCGAACAGACCCGAAACCAGCTCCTCAGTGTTCGCCACGATCTCCGCTAGAAGGGCGAGTTGGAGCTTTGGCGCCGTCTCCTTGAAGTTGTTCCGGCGGATCGGCGTCCAAATTCTCGACGTTGGGTCCCGAATGACGCTGGCCTTGTTTTGGACGAGGTACTCAATCAGGATGAACGGGAAGCTCAGGAACCGGCCGCGGCTGCCGCCCTTGCGACTCTCGTTCCCATCGCTGCCAACGGCCGCGTCAATGTCGTTGTACGCCACGAAATACCACGCCGCAGCAACCTTGTAGTGCTCTGTCTGCGGCAGCGCACCGTATTCTTCCTTAAACTGCGCAGTGAACGTGTCTTGGAGTCGGAAGAACGCGTCCTTGCACTGCTCGCCAAACCGGAAGTAGTTCGCCTTGTGGATGCTGGGTGGCTCCACGATCATTCCCGTAAGTAGTTCAGCCTCGGTCGACGCCCCTGACATGTTGAGCAGCGCAAGGAGCCGCAGCTTGTACTGCCGATACACCACTTCGGCACCTGGCAGGTACTTCTGATACCCGTTGATCAGGAACTCTTCATCCATGTGCAAGAACCCGAGAGGCTTCATATGATGTCGAGCGTTGTCCGCGGAAGAGGCGTCCATGAGTGCAGTGCATCGGCGATACATTTTGCCGAGCACACCGGACGACGGGTATGAGGGCCGGTCTCGACTTTGCATGAAGTCCGGGTACTCCTTTGGCATGTACTTGCGCACGATCGCAAGGTCCGTCTCCGCGCGGAGACTGTCGACTTGCTTGGAGCAGATGCGCGCCAGGAGCTTGGCGTTCTCGTCGAAACTCCCATCGTCAGCCTTGTCACACAGCGCAAGGTGCGCGTTTGACGCGATGCCCAAGATGTCATCTCGGATCGAGTTGATGTAAAAATCGATCAGGCAGGCGTCATCTGTCGACTGGTAGCGATCGCTCTCGTCGGGCGTCGACGCCTCAAACTCCATCGGCTCCTGGACATTCGCAGGGATCAGGCGCTCGTCCCAAATGACGACGAACACGTCACCGTCCAAGTCGCCGCCGGTGCATTCGTCAGGGTGTGGACGAGGGCCGTCACATGGGAACACGATGCAGTCTCGCAGGCGCTTCATCGCTTCTGGAACGTCGGATCGGCATTTGAGAACACGGACGTCGCCTGGGTGGTGGCACGGGCTGCGATGAACGAGGACGTTCATGTCGTCCAGCGTTATGTCCTTCTCGATATCCGTCGTCTCGTCGAGCTCCGAGTACTGGACGAACACCTCGCCGTACTTGAGCGTCCCGGTGAAGTCTGCTACTCCCATCATCGTCCGTCCTTTTGCAACTGGGATGCGCGCTCGAAGCAGCGTATTTGTCATTCGGTAGTTGTAAATGGTCCGCACCATCGAGAACAGGAACTCGTCCAGCAGGAGCTTGACCCCAAGCTCCCGAACAAGGATTCCGATCCACCACATTGTCGTTGGAGGCAGAGCGGCTTTCAGCTGGAAATACGCTGTGGCATCCGATGCCAGCAGTGAGCGCAACTCGTCGAGGTAGTCTTCTTGCATCTCGAGAAACACGCTCTCCTCGATCCCCAAGTCGCTCAAGATCTGGATGCTCTGTCGAGTCAAGAAAGCTTCTGAGCGCACCGAGTACGCCACTACTTCTAGCATTCGATGGTTTGACGCGAACTTGGACATGCTCCTCCGGAGTATGACGCTGCGCTCGTGACTTTCGTTGGTCCCACCGTTGTCCACGCGGTCCGACACGACCACAACACCCTTGGCGCCACCTACGCGGATCTGGAAGGCAGAGGGTAGATACGACAGATTGAGAGCTGCAACGATTGCTTCAGCGCCATCGGCAGAGATCTCTCCGCATCCGTCGGTGAAGGCATACTGCTCGTTTTCAATGTCGTCTGCCGGATGTTCGAGCACACTTTGGTCGAGCAAGAACGCCTCTCGCGTCGCAGAGAAGGCCTGACCCAAGCGCTTCAGGTACTTGGCCGGGGATTGGATGCGCGAGAAATCGCCAACCCACTCACGAACGGCATGGGGATCGAGCAATGTGAACACTGCGCTGCTGTTGCGCAATTGGCTCAGCGAGCAGCCCAAGAACCGAAACAGCAATCCACGGGATCGGTTCTGCAAGTCTCCGCGAGAGTTGTTGATTGTGATGCCGTTCAGCATCACCTTGCGGATGCGCTCGAGCAGATTCTCGTCGGTGTAGTCGAGTCGCTCCACGTTCTCGTCGCGAAAGTACACGTACATGAAGTTCTCAGCGCCAAAGTGACGGAACACGCGGTTGTTCGGCGCAGCCTCAGGCGGGCAAAACACGATGCGCGTCGGGGTCACAATCGTCTTGTACACGACCGAGCCCTTCTTGAGAGAAGCACTCGCGACCAGGGACTCCAACACTGGCGCCTCTCTCTTGGCAAAGGCTTCGAACTGGTCGACCACACTTCCGAGCTCAGGAGTCGGGCGGAAAGCAATCAGTGCTTCAGCATGGATTTTGGGGGTCAAACCGTCAAGGATGTCGAAGAAACCAGGCGGCAGTGTGCCGTCCAGGAAGTAGCTGTGCCCCGACAGAAAACATTGCAGTCCATACGCGACGGGGAGCTCCAGAAGCCGCTCGAACGGCGCTTGAGTGGCGTCGTCAGCAGGGAAACTGGTCTCGGGAACCCATGTGTCGTGCACTTCGACACCGTACTTCACTAAGTGTGCGCGCAAAAGCCACAAACTCTCCAAGTTTGGCTCCAGCTTGGGGATGCTGATCACATACTGCTGCGACCGAAACTGGCAGTTGACACACTTGCGCTCACCATGAGTGAAAAAGAGTGGCGGCAACGCACACGACAGGTGAACGTCCACCGTCGACTTCGGCTCCCAGTTCAGGCGCACAACAAAGTCACTCAGCGCGCGCAAGTCGAACTCTACGCGCTCGCGCGTCGTCGGAAACTCAACGCGCACGAGGCGAGAGCCGACCTCCAGCACACCCGAGTTGGGGTAACGACTCAGCTGAACAAAAGCCCCACGCGGCGTGAACATCCCACGTCGCAGTGTAACGTCCGTGATGACGCATGACTGGGCCGCTTCGCTGCTGGTCGCGAACTTGTCCATGCTCTCGAATCGCATCCAAAACGGTGGCTCCGTCTCACCGCTTCTTGTTCTCGACAATCCGAAGGCAACGCTGTCACACAGTTGGCTGTACGACTGAAAGACGTCGTTCTCCGGCAGAATCTTGAATGTGCAAAGCCCGACGGCTTGGTCAACAATGACAACCGGAGCAAACTCTGCGACTGACTCCAGGCGCCGCATGAAAACTTGCTCGGGTCTGTGATTCTTGGGCTTCTCACTCGAGGAGGTGCCACCGATGACAACGCTGTAGGTCACACCACTTGCCTCTTCCGTCAGCGCCAACTGCGAAGCTCCCCTCTGTGCTTCCTGCTCCGCAGAGCCCTCGGAGTTGCCTTCTTGCGTGCCAACAGCGTCGTTGGTGTGCATCAAACGCTCCACGATCGCCTTGGAAGGCAACAACTGCGCGACGAGTCTCGCCGTTATAATGAGGCGCTTTTCGTGCTCGACGAGCTGCTCGCTGTGCTCCTTTCCGGCTTGCGAGCACAGAATGACGAAATCGCTATGGCGCTGACGTGCACGTCCACGACTTTGGATCAGACTCGTGACGCCGATGATGCCGTCAAACTGGACCACGAGCGAGCACTCGGGCACATCCAAGCCCTCTTCCAGAACGTTCGTCGCCACCAAGAGACGGATACGGCCCTGGCGGAACCGCTCGAGCGTCGGCTTCTGCTCCTCCTCCCAACTCATCCCCTCGTACGAGTTGTGTCCGACGAACCGCGTTGGGTTGAGTTCCCGGAGCTCTTCGATCTCCTCCATCGCCTTTGCGAGCAGGATGGCCGTGCGACGGCGGCGCACAAATACGATCGCGCGGGATTCGTGTGTGAACCTCGCGCTCCGGATACACTCGGCGACGAGATGAACCCGCGTCGCAATGTCGGCGCCATCGAACTCCTCATGTGGGAAGCTATCCAGCACTGGCTGAAGCACCCGCTTGTACTTGCCATTGACCAGGTCGAACTTCCTCTGCTTCTTGGAGCCTGGCACGGTCTTCCCGGCAAGATCGTGGAAGATGTCGGACAGCGACCTGGCGACACATGATGGCCCATAAAGGCTCAGGTCGTAGAACGAAGACGCGATCTTGCGGATATGCTCCAAGAGCAACTCCAAGTCCGTCTTGTCCGCGACACCTTGCGGCTGTTGATCAAATGCCTCGCCCGCCTCGTTCCTCTTTGGTTTCTTGTGGGGGCGAGCGTTACGCTGTGAGACTCGCAGCTTTGCCAGAAACTGCGACAACTCCGTGTCGTCTGAGTCGTAGTTCGTCCCGAAGAGCACCACGTTGCCACCGGAAAGTCTCGAGACGTCCGAGAAGAACGAATCGATGTACTTCTTGATAGCAGTTCGCAGCATCGTCTCGTGCTTTGTCTCCTGGACAAGTACCCACTTGGCCTCTTTCGGGATGAAGCTCTGCTCCAGCTCGTCCGAAAAAATCGTTGGCGCGTTCAGAACGCAGTTGAACGACTCGGTCAGCTTCGTCAGCGCCAACTGGCCGGCCATGTCACGCGAGGACTCGCCAAACGGGGAAGCAGTTAGCCCGAGGATACGCGGACGAATGGCGAAGTCGACAGCTGCGAGCTTCTCCAGGATCTCGCGGTACGGATGTTTCCCCGTAGCGTGGTGCGCTTCATCAAACACCATGGCGCTGTAGTCCGTGATTGCAGTCCGCTTGCTGTAGATCATGTTCAAGAAGAACTGGGGAGTGGACACCAGCGCATCCACGGGTTTTCCACCCTCGCCGAGCTTCGGGACGGCCGTCGAAGTTGCTTCATGCTGACCCGACAGCTCCATCACCTCCAGGCTCGACTCGCGGCGAATATAAGCTGCCTGCTGGGAAACCAGCGGCCCGGTCGGCACGAACAGCACCACACGTCGCCCAGGGTTGAGGTTCTTCATCTCTTCGAGCACCTTGATCGCGATCAGTGTCTTGCCGCAGCCTGTCCAAGTGCGCATCAGTATGTTAGACAATGGTTCACATCAGCAGGATCCCGAAGCCACCTAGTAGCACACACCAGTCGGCAAGTACACGATGGTGTTCTCGAGCAGGGCCGACAGCGTGAGCTCCACCTGGTACGCCCGGAGCGTCGTCATCTTGGCCGCCGCGCTGAAGCGCGCGCGAATGGACTCTTCGGTCGGGAACACCAGCGCATCAACTGCCTTGGGCGTCTCAACCGCACCTCTTTCCGCCCCCTGCGTCGTCCCGTTCCCCGATGCGCCGTCGATGAACTCCTCTATTGTGCAGAGTGACAATGGCAGCTGGGACCCCTCAAGCTCCTTCAGCGTCGTGGTCCACTTGCGCGCTCGCGGACCCATCCAGGCGTCATAATTGAGGCGCTGGACAGCCTTGTCGAGGAAGAACGTGCATTTCTTGGCGCTCAACGTCATCACGGACTCTGCCAGGTCGCCCACGAACCCCACCGAGCCGATGTCGGCGTCGCAGAAGGCGCAGCGCAGCTCGAACGGGAACCGCGCGCGCTTCTTGGCGCTCGTCGTGCGCACCTTGGTGACTCGCGCCTCTCCATCGACGCTGCGCACGCTCCAGATGTCGCGCTCCTCTTCTGGGGGAGCGAGCGCCTGCTCGTCCTCGAATAGCGTCTTGGTCAGCACCAGGTACACGACCTTGTTGCTCTCGCGCAGGAACGTCAGGTGCGAGTGCCGCGCGATCCTGCTCTCGCACCTGCCGCACTGGAGCCCCCAGCCGGTCGCCACGGCGCCTCCCCCGTCCTCTTCAGCGCGCGCGCCGCCACTCGCGGTGGATTCAACGCGCGTTGGCGCCATCGTTCAACCGTTAGGAAGAGGAAACGCGGTTGTGTCGCGTCTGGGATCGGGAAAGAAGCCCAAGTGACCCCCAAATGGAGCCGGCTGCTCACTCCGCAAGAAGCGTCCTCGCCCTCCCTTCTTCCTTCCGTTGACGCCCGCGGTTCTTCTCCGCCGTCGGTCGGGGGAAGCCGCGCGCTTTCCCGCCCACTTCTTCCTTGGACCCGATACTCTTCCAAGTGATTTCCCACCGCCGCCCCCAAATTTGCGAATAAGAACAGAGTGATGGTCGTTCAAGCTGCAGTTGCGGATTGACAACATTGGATCCTTTTTTGTGGAACCGAGGTGAAAGCATGGATGTTGCGGTCTAAATCAATCGGACAGCTTGTCAATGGGGTGATGGCGAAGCGTGGAAGCGATGAAGCGCGGTCGAGGCTCGGCATGAGAGCCCTCCGCTGTGGCGCCAGTTGTCTGCGCGTCGTCAATGCAGGGCAGGTTCTGTTTGCAGACTCGACCTTACGGCGGACTGCAAATGCGATCTGTGAGACCAACCACAGCTAGGGCGGACGTGTCGAACTGCTGCGAACGGAATGCGGTACAGTGTAGCTTCAGGATTTGACGTTGGTGAAAGGGTATCGTCAATGGAGATCAACGTTACCGGCTCTTCCGAAGGGGGCTGGCGCCTCCTCTCTCTCTCTCTCCGCAGCGTGGGCCTGCGCTGGAGCAGCACTGTGCGTCCAGCGGCATCTTCCATTGATCGAGATATGGCCAATCCAGCCGAGAGACCGAGTCAGGGAAGGTGTCCGCGTTGAACCTGATTATCACTGACGCCAGTTCAACCATCTTCCTATTCGTCAGAAATCATCGATTATCACTCAATTTTCCACCAATCCTCATCATTTCATCCTTGAAGACCGACCACAAGATTCTCGGATCACATGAGATTATCCTCGAGGAAAGCGCCACTCAAGATATCGCCACGCCAGAACATGAGGAGGGCCTCAATGTCGCCATCACCAAGCTGGAGACCGCGTGCGCGTCCCACGATGGCCACGCGCTGCTCTATCGGCATGCGGTGGCTCGGCTGAAAGTGCTTTGGGAAGTCGTCGACAGCGGCAAGGCTCAAGCTCCAGTCTCCTTTGTCAGCGACCTCCGATCGACAGTCCAGCGCGTTCTACGACCTCTGCAACTCGACACATTCCCGCTCCGTTGGTTCGCCGCCAGTCAACGAACTGTCGTTCATGCTCACGAGACGCACGAGCGCATCAATGTGCTGTACGAACCACTTGAGATCCGTGAGGAGGCGCAGCTGGCTGACTGGCGCACTGCCCTCCGCCGCGATCGGCTAGAGCACGAGCGGTGCCTGGAGGAGCGGCTGGAGCTATCAACCGACGCCATGTTGTTTAGCGATGCGCGCAGCAAAATGGAGCGACGGGATGCTCTGGTGACGCTGCGGAGCCAGCTGATGGCGTGGTCCATGAATGGATTCGGAGACGACCAAGTGACGACGTCAATGAAGCCGACAGTGTCGAAGGAGCTAGTCGAGTTGATGAGGAGAGCGGCTGATCGCGTCATCAGCTACTGCGAGGAGCACAATGAGGTGGCGGACTGGTGGTTTGTTTCGGAAGACAGCGTCAAGTTGAAAAAAGGGGAAGACGCAAAGTTCTATGAGGGCACTTTCGGCCAGCTTTACAAGGCCACGTGGAAGAACGAGTCGGTGCAGAAGGAGATCCCGGTGGTCATGAAGCAATACCATGATTATGGTGCGCTAAATGACAATGCTGAATTCTCGAGCATGCTCGCGACGTGGTCCACGCTGCGCCACGAGAACATCCTGGGATACTTGGCGCCAACCACTTGGCTGACACCAAGTTTTTCATCGCGGAGTATGCGACTGAAGGCAACTTTTGGGAGTTCTTCGATCGCGACAATGAGAACAAGAAGCTGCTGTGGGACCTGTCGAAGCAAGCTGCCAAGGGGCTTCAATTCCTCCATGACAACCGCGTGGAGCATGGAAACCTCAATATGGAGAACATCCTCGTCACTCAAGTGGGCTCTGGCGAAAGCGCGAAGTTCGTCGTCAAGGTCTCGGACTTCAGCATGGCGTTTGACCGATTGGCGCAAAGAGAATGGATGATGTTGCAGGATTACCATCCGAGCCGCATTATCGAGAGCAGCTGGTGGAAGGCTCCAGAGCGAGTGACCCAGGAAGGGGATTCCATTGACTTCCGTCAGTCAGACACGTACTCGCTCGGGCTGTGTATCTGGGCTGCGGCGTCCGCCCCGGAATTACCCTATGGCTTGGATGACGACGACACCATCGTTGAGAAGAAGATCGAACACGTACCTATCGAGCGACCCGACGGCGCCTTCACCGATGCCGAGTGGCAACTCGTGTCAAGCATGGTCGACAACAGCCCGGAGAACCGTCCAACTCTTGAAGACGCGATCAAACGCATGGGCGACCTGGACGTGATTCGCCAGCGGGACTGGCCATTCGACGAGAAGACAACACGGGCGTCAACGGTGTGCTCCACTGATTAGTGAAGTGTCCACTGAAGCAACCACGGACTGGTGGCGCAATGCGCAGTTGGTTGTTGAGAATCGATCCCGAAGATTTGTTCTTTCTCGTCACCACGACGGCTGGATCAACTCAA
>JAADYH010001018.1:0-11601 GCA_023338125.1 Phytopythium aichiense
GGGCGTAAGTACTGGAGGATCACTGCAAACCACAGTCCATTGCTCAGGATGATCTCGAAGTCCGTTGAGATCACGACGTCAGGGCCACAGCGCATTGAGATACGCCGCAGTCCAGGGATCGACAGAAGAGGCCGAGAGGTCTTGGCCAAGCGCTCGATCTTGGCCGCCCTCCGTTCCACTCCGAGCTCATGGTGAAGCGGTTGATGTTTCCGCGCGTCAAGTTGCTGAAGGCTGCACTGACCGCCGCCTTGAACTTGCGTTCTGTTTTCGCGCGGAAGGAACTTGGCGTCTCGAACAGCCAGGCTGGAGGCGGGTCCATGCCTTCTGGGTACGCCCGCGGAGTCCTGGACTGCTTGGTCACGTACAGAGTCGATGCCTTCGACACCAACCCATTTCACTGGGTGTTCTTCTGGCGCAGACTGTTCCCGCGTCTATAAAACCTCGCTATCCAATAAAAAACCTCACCCAAGAAAACACTCGACGGCGACGCGTGAAGCTGAGAAGCGGAAGCGACCGGAGAAGAAGCGCGGACGACCGAAGCGGAAGGGACGAAAGGAAGCGAGGAAGGCGGCGGCCTGTAGACCCCGGCGGAGGACAGGGCAGGCGACGAAGGAGGAGGAGAAGGAGAAGTCGGACAGGACTCGGCCAGTGAAGGGCCGGCAACAGGTGAAGCGGGGGCAGAAGCAGAGACAGAAACAAAAGAAAAGACAGAGTCGGCATGGCGGAGGAGGACGCGCGGGCCAAGGTGGGCCTGGGTGCGCGCGGCGGGTTCGACGAGGACCTGTACGGCGGCGGCGACCGTTTCGCGGGCTACAGCGCGACGGTGCGCGACGAGGGCGATGAGGAGGACGAGCCCAACGACGAGGAGCAGGAGCTGGCGGCGCTGCGGCGCGCGCGCGGCGGGGGAATGGGCGCCAAGGCCGCCGCGGCCGGTACCAATGACGGGCTGATCGATGAATCCTACGACCCGTTCGCGGCCGCGCGCGAGGCCAACGGCTCGGGGCTCGTCAACACGCGCATCGCGGACCGCGACAACGACTACCGCAAGCGCCGGTTCGACCGCATGCTGTCGCCCGAGCGTGGCGACGCGTTCGACGGCAAGACCCCGCAGCGGTCGTACAAGGACATCATGCAGACGCAGCAGCTGGACGCCGAGCGCGCCGAGGTCATCCGCAAGATCCAGCAGAAGCGCGAGGAGGAGGCCGAGCAGCAGAAGCTCAAGGAGCAGCAGGGCGAGGCGCCACCGCCGCCGGCGGACGCGACCCCCAAGCGCAAGCGGAAGCGCATGCGTTGGGATGACGACGGCGCGGCGGCCAGTTCCTCGGGCGAGAAGACGGACGGCGAGTCCGAGTGGGACACGGAGAGCGAGCGGTCGGGCGGGAAGGCAGCCGCGCCGGTCGCCGCGACGCCCACGCGCACTTCTTCTCGCTGGGACGCCACCCCGGTGTCTTCGACTGCTGTGGCAGCCACTCCCGTGGGTGGCTCTGGCAGGAAGAACCGGTGGGATGAGACGCCTGTCAGCGGAGTCGCTGCGACCAAGTCAAAGTGGGACGCAACGCCGAACGCGCTTGCCGGAGCCGCGACGCCCGCGGCAGGCGGCAAGCGATCTCGCTGGGACGAGACTCCTGTCGCTGGAGGCGAGGCCATGACGCCGCGCAAGTCTGTGCAGATGACGCCCGGTGGCTCCATCGCGGCTGATATCATGAGCGGCGCGCTTACGCCCGAGTTGGCGCAGCGCATGCGGTGGGAGCGAGAGATTGAAGAGCGCAACCGCCCGTTGTCGGACGAAGAGCTTGACTCCATGTTCCCTGCGACTGGCTACAAGATTCTGGACCCGCCATCGACGTACGTGCCGATTCGGACGCCGTCTCGCAAGCTATTGGCCACGCCGACGCCAATGGGCCAGACTCCTGGCTTCTCCATGCAGGCGACACCTGCGCGCGAGGACTACGGCGTGGCAGCGGGGACGCCTTCGGGGGATGGCTCGATGCCGTTCATCAAGCCGGAGGACTACCAGTACTTTGGCAAGCTGATGGACGAGGTTGACGAAGAGGGGCTTGACCCCGAGACGGCGAAGGAGCGCAAGATCATGCGACTGCTGCTCAAGATCAAGAACGGATCTCCGCCGCAGCGCAAGGCGGCGCTCCGACAGATGACAGACAAGGCGCGCGACTTCGGCGCTGGCCCGCTGTTCAACCAGATCTTGCCACTTCTCATGTCACCGACGCTGGAGGACCAGGAACGACACTTGCTCGTGAAGGTCATTGACCGCGTGCTGTACAAGCTGGACGATCTGGTACGCCCGTATGTTCACAAGATCTTGGTGGTGATCGAGCCGCTGCTGATCGACGAGGACTATTACGCCCGCGTCGAAGGTCGTGAGATCGTCTCGAACTTGGCGAAGGCTGCGGGTCTTGCCACCATGATCTCCACCATGCGTCCGGATATCGACATCGACGACGAGTATGTGCGTAACACCACAGCTCGTGCATTTGCCGTGGTCGCCTCCGCGCTCGGAATCCCAGCTCTGCTGCCATTTCTGAAGGCCGTGTGCCAGTCACGCAAGTCGTGGCAGGCGCGACACACGGGCATCAAAATTGTGCAGCAGATTGCGATCCTCATGGGTTGCGCCGTGCTTCCTCACTTGAAGCACTTGGTTGAGATCATTGAGCATGGGCTTGAGGATGAACAGAAGGTCCGCACAATCACGGCCCTCGCCCTCGCGGCGCTTGCTGAATCCGCGCACCCGTACGGCATTGAGTCGTTTGATTCAGTGCTTCGCCCACTCTGGAGGGGAACCCGCAAGCACCGCGGCAAAGGGCTGGCTGCGTTCTTGAAGGCGATCGGGTTCATCATCCCGTTGATGGACTCTCACTACGCCAACTACTACACGAAGGAAGTGATGCTCATTTTGATCCGCGAGTTCCAGTCTCCGGACGAGGAGATGAAGAAGATTGTGCTCAAGGTGGTGAAGCAGTGCGTCTCGACCGACGGTGTCGAGGCGGCGTACGTCAAAGAGAGCATTCTGCCGGAGTTCTTCCGCCACTTTTGGGTGCGGCGCATGGCACTAGACCGTCGCAACTACCGCCAGCTCGTGGAAACGACTGTCGAGCTCGCCAATAATGTTGGCGCGAGCGAGATTATCTCCCGAGTCGTTGATGACCTGAAGGACGAGAGCGAGCCGTACCGGCGAATGGTCATGGAAGCCATCCAGAAGATCATCTCGAACCTCGGCGCGACGGACATTGGCCCTGACCTTGAGGAGAAGCTCATCGACGGCATCCTGTACGCGTTCCAGGAGCAGACGTCGGACGATACGTCGGTGATGCTCAACGGCTTCGGCATTGTGGTGAACGCGCTGGGGATCCGCGCGAAGAACTACCTGCCGCAGATTTGCGGAACTATCAAGTGGCGCCTGAACAACAAACCAGCCAAGGTGCGCATGCAGGCTGCCGACCTCATCAGCCGCATCGCGGTCGTCATGAAGACGTGCGACCAGGAACAGCTCATGGGTCACATGGGTGTCGTTCTCTACGAGTACCTGGGCGAGGAATACCCGGAGGTGCTGGGCAGCATCCTCGGCGCGCTCAAGGCGATCGTGAACGTGATCGGTATGAACAAGATGACGCCGCCGATCAAGGACCTGCTGCCGCGTCTGACGCCGATTCTCAAGAACCGCCACGAAAAGGTGCAGGAGAACTGCATCGACCTGGTCGGACGCATCGCCGACCGCGGCGCGGATCTCGTGTCGGCGCGCGAGTGGATGCGTATCTGCTTCGAGCTGCTGGACATGCTCAAGGCGCACAAGAAGGGCATCCGTCGTGCCGCTGTCAACACGTTCGGCTACATTGCCAAGGCGATCGGTCCGCAGGACGTGCTGCACACGCTGCTGAACAACCTGAAGGTGCAGGAGCGTCAGAACCGCGTGTGTACGACGGTCGCGATTGCCATCGTCGCCGAGACGTGCTCTCCCTTCACGGTCGTACCGGCGCTCATGAACGAGTACCGCGTGCCGGAGCTGAACGTGCAGAACGGTGTGCTCAAGGCGTTCTCGTTCATGTTCGAGTACATCGGAGAAGGCGCGAAGCACTACGTGGCGAGCGTGGTGCCGCTGCTGCAGGACGCGCTCATGGACCGCGACCTGGTCCACCGTCAGACGGCGTGTGCGACGGTCAAGCACCTCGCGCTGGGCGTCGTGGGCCTCGGCTGCGAGGACCTGCTCTTGCACCTGCTCAACTACGTGTGGCCCAACATCTTCGAGTCGTCGCCGCACGTGATCAACGCCGTGTTCGAGGCCATCGAGGGCTGCCGCGTGGCCCTCGGGCCGCATGTGATCCTCCAGTACGTGCTGCAGGGCCTGTTCCACCCGGCGCGGCGCGTGCGCGAGGTCTACTGGAAGATCTACAACTCGCTGTACATGTACGCGCAGGACGCGCTCACGCCTGCGTACCCGGCCATCGAGGACGACGGCATCAACACGTACAACCGCACGTACCTCGAGCTGGTGCTGTGATGCGGGCACGGATTCACGCCGCGAGGGTCAGGCATGCGTGGTAAGTCTCCAGGTGGCGGCAGGCTGGACTAACACGATCAATAGCAAGCGCGCGAGGCGGACGCGTCTTCCTTTCCTTTTTGTGTGATCCGATGGCGCCTCGTGCTTGGCGATGCTTCACCAACCCTTGTGTGTGTGAGTGAGTGAGTGTGTGACCGTCAGGCTTTCAAAGGGATCGAGCTCATCGCCGCTCATCGGGCGTTGCGCTGACCCATGGAGAAGCCAATCAGCTTGCAAGTGCTCCGATAGCGAGCGACCCGATGGCTTGGTGAGAGAGATTGCTGCAGGTCGCCATCGATCTCAACTGAAACACCGTCTTGTGATTGAGCGTATCACCGCCAAGAGCGACATCAACTGGGCCGAATACGAAAGCGAAGTCGAGTTCCTGCGCCACCAGCTTGCCATTTTCTCCATAGAGAGCGACACGCGCAGAAGGAGAAGCGCTGCTCGCCGTGTTCCGACTGCAGAGTGCTCCGCGCGTGCCTGATGTTGGTGGTTCCTGATGCTGTTCAAGATGAACGAAGCTTGAGTGTTCAACTGTCGTCACGAGGGATGCGGACTCCAAGTGAGATACATGCATGGCTGCGTCCGTCCATACGTCTAAGAGATAGGGTCGATCGATCATTACTGGTGCTCCATCGCTGCTGGTGCTCGAGCAGTCTCCACTCCCGAAAGGTTAGATGGACGTGACGCTCTCCCACGTGTTGGGCTCGTACAGGCCGATCATGACGCCGTCCGGCGAGCGCAGCGCCGCCACCTTGGCACCACCACGTCACACACGTCGTAAGCCATTGCCACTACCGCCTTGGAGCCATCACTGCAGCGACTGCAGCGCGCCTACCTTGCCGTGGGCCGGGTACTTGATGGGTCCGTCCATGGTCGCGCCGAGCATGAGCAGCCGCGGCACGGCGTCGCTCAGGTCCTGGATGTCGAAGTTGAGGAACGGCGTGTACCCGCTGCTGCACGCGGCCTCGCTGCGCAGTTCGCGCCATATGCACACGCACAAGCAGAGCGGCAGACCGTCAGCCGTGGCACGGAGGGCATCCTTTCAGGCAGACAAGCATCCTGCGAGTCGGCCGGTTGACCACACACAACGCACTTTTGCGCGAGCTTGACGCACAGCGGGACGCCCGAGCGCGTGTCGAACTCGGCGAACGTGTCGGACGAGCGCACGAGCTTGAGCCCCAGGCCTTCCTGGAAGAACTGCGTCGAGCGCGCCACGTCGCGGCTCAGCACCAGCACCTGCCGCAGCCGCATCATCTCGGCGAGGGTCCAAGAGTGCGCAGCATCCAGCTCTTTGTGTGATTTAGCGGTATTTACAGCCAATCCAAGCGCGTTCTGGTCGGTTTACTGGGCTGGGATTGGCCGTAAATCGGCGTTGGGAGCTGGTCGACTGCGAGCCACAGCATTGAACGCATTGACATGGTGACGACATGACCGCGGCAAAGTGGCGATGATGCCGTGCACGCTACATTATGCTGGTTACGGCGGGCGCAATGGAGAGAGAGAGAGAGAGAGAGGGTACCGGCTGACGACCAGTCTACTGCGCCGCGATGGCGAGGGCCGCAGAGGCGACCAGCACGCTGCTGGCGGCCGCCAAGACGGCGGACGCGCCAGAGGTCGGCGTCGGTGTGGGCGTCGCGCTGGAGCTCGAGCTGTCGGCGGTCGCGCTGTCCGCCGACACCTGCGAGCTGGAGGCGCTGTCGTCGCCGACGTTGTCGCTGGGAGAGACCGTGCCGGTGGCGCTGGCCGCAGAGGTCGACCCGGCGGCTGGCGCGGGGGCCGCCGTCGTCGACGTCGGCGTGGAAGTCGGCGTCGGCGTGGACGTCTCTGCACTGCTTGACGCGCTGGCGTCGGCGCTTGCGCTCGAGGCCGAGGCGCTAGGCGCGACGGTGCCGCCGACGCACTCCATGGCCAGCGTGTCCTCCGTGTACGCGTCGTTGCACTGCTGCGTGCCAGGGCAGACGTCCGAGTCGAGGTTGGCCACGCACAGCATCCAGCACGTGGTGCCCGACTCGCTGGCGTCCTCGCAGTCGCAGTACTCGTCGCACAGCGCGGCGTCGCTCGTCGAGTCGTGATTGCACGTCACCTGGCACGAGTACGTGAGCGCGCTCGAGGACGCCGAGCTCTTGGCCGTGCACACCTTGAGCGAGCAGCTGCTGTCCGAGGCCACGAGCTGGCGGTGCGGCGGGCACGCGACGGCCGCGAACGCGTCCTGCTCGTCGCCCCGCTCGACCAGGTAGCGCGTCGTCTGGTTGGCGTACTCGCCGTACGTCATGCCCGTGTTGGCCATCACCTGGAACGGCTCCAGCAGCACCATCTTGCCGAACCACGCGCGCAGCAGCTTGTGGTGCTCCTCATCGCCGCTGCCGTCCGCGTAGCTCAGGCCACGAGGGTAGCGCATGCCGTGCAGCACCGGCCGGAGCGGCGGGCTCGTCTGGATCCACTGGTCGATGCCCGAGCCGAGCATCAGCACCAGCTCGTCCGAACGGAGAAGCGGCGCGACGATCTCGCCGTCCGCCGTCTGGATGAGCAGCCCGGCGTCCTCGCTGCGCGTTTGCTTGGCGCGCACCTCGCCTGACGGCGACACGTCAAAGTACTCGGGGGCGCTCATCGCGATCAGGAGCCCGTTGTCCGTGTGCATCTCGAGCGACAAGTCGCTGGTCACGTCGGCCTGCTGCTCGCTCAGCCGACGCGCGGCGCTGTCCAGGTCGGCGACCGCCTCGTACGCGTGGAAGTGGTCCAGGTGCACCGACTCGTCCATGAGCTTGCGCGCCAGCATGGTGGCCGCGCCGCCCTCCACGACGACCTGAAACGCCTGCGTGGCGTCCAGCGCGCTGCCCACGTTGGCCACCGCGGCCTCGACGACGGCGCTGAACTGCTGGTACGCCGCCTGGTACGCCGGGCAGCGCGCGAGCACCTCGTCGCCGCCGCTGGCTGAGCTGTCGCCCAGCTTGCGGCCGCTCTCCATGCTGATCGTGTACCGGTTGGTGCCGTCGCGCAGCTTGCGGTGCAGCAGAAACTCGGCGCCGTCCGCCGAGGCCGCCACGGCGCACGCGGCCGCCGTCTCCAGGTACGTCTCGCGCAGCTCGGCGTAGCGCGGCACGTTGCGCAACGCCAGGATGCCGTCGCGCTGCAGCGCGCGCAGCAGCTCGAGGTTGTACGCGTTGCCGGCGGCACCCGACAGCTGCGAGAAGTCGACCGACGGGACGGCAAAGTCCGCGGGCGGGGCTGATACCGCGGCGGAGGCCCCGGCGGCCGCGCACAGCGCCACGGACAGCGAGAGCAATGCGCGCGTCGGCTGCATAGGAACACTGGCGGTCGTAGAAGTTGGACCACTTGTGAGGGAGAGCCGGGAAACTGGAGAGTGAACAGCAAGAGTGCGGCCTCCGCGAGACGGTATCACGCGGGTAACGTGTTCGTCTTGGAGATTGTATGGGTCGCGGACCACCTGGATCGCTGGAAACGACACCGTGGGGCGAGCCCTATCCCTATTCTAGTGTTGAGAATATATATCACACGGTGATAATGATAATGTGTTTTAATCAAATGAAAACTGTTATCACTGATTAAAACTTTTGAAAATTGTGTGAAAACTCAGGATGTCAACGAAAAAAAAACAGATTTATTTTTCGGTGTGGATACTTTTCGACTCCTCCATTACCAGATTCGCTGCTCGCCGATCACCGATCACGTCCGAGCAGCTGTAGTTGTTGCTGCCGCCGCCGCCGCTCGCGTCCGAGCTGTTGTTGTTGCTGCCGCTGCTGCTGCCGCTCGCGTCCGAGCTGTTGTTGTTCCTGCCGCTGCTGCATTGTGTGTCAACGTGCGGAGGTGAGTTCGATGGTGAAAGTCGGCCGCCCAAAAGGAGCTATTTGGGCATTATTTGACACACATGTTGATGCCGCTACACCCAAGCGCCTTCCTGACTTGAAGTGCAAATTTTGCGGCTTAATTGTCGTGAACGCACAGTCGCGAAATATGCTTCGGCATGCAGTTGGGTGTCCATCGATGCCAAGGGAAGAGAAGACGAAGTGGACAGAGCTTTACAATCAGAAAGAACGGGCAAGAAGCGAGCGACTCCAAGAAAAAACAAACGCGGTGACACCAACTTCGAAAAACCCGCGACAGAAAGCAGCTCGAACACCTTCGCCGACAATAACCAAGCGGCTATTTGTGGTGACAGACACGCCAAGCCAGAGGAATATTTGGGCAACACCGAAGAAGAAATCACGCAAGGAACGCAAATTGGCAATTGCCAAAGCCATTATTTCTGGTGGAATGTCATTTCGTGTTGTCGAAGATCCACACTTTGTCGACATGCTTGATGATTCAAGAGATGTTCCCTCACGATTCGAGGTTGCCGGCATGTTGTTGGATCAGCTGTACGACACTGAGCGCTCAAATGTTCTCAAAGAGCTTGCATCCGCGAAATTTGTCTGCATTGTCACGGACGGCTGGACCAGCAGGAAAAGTGAGAGCATTATCAACTACGTTCTTGTCAACCCCTTCATCAAACCGCTCTTCTGGAGATCAATTGCTACTGGTGAGGCGTCACATGATGGCAAATTCATATCCGACCAGATCCTGCAAGTCATCGATGAGATTGAAGCAGCACTAGGGCGAAAGATCGTGCGCGCCGTCGTAACCGACAATGCAGCCAACATGAAAAGTGCCTGGAAGAACCTAGAAGCGGCTGGTCGCGGCTTAGTTTGCAACGGATGTGCAGCTCACGTCATGAACCTGTTGATCAAAGACGTTTTCAAGCTTGATTATTTCAAGTGGGTTCTTGAACGGGCCAAAACCTTGACGACATTTGTGAAGCACCGGCACGCACTCCTGGACCGTTTCAGGACGATTCAGAAAAGTCTGAAGAAGGAGGGAGAAAGACGGCGAGCATTGTCGCTTCCTGTGGCAACGCGTTGGTACACATGCGATGCATGCATTCGCAGCGTTGTTGCGAATCGGAACGTCATTGCCGCCACTTTTTTCTGATGAGGAGTTCCTTCTGCGATTTCAAAGAAACGATGGTGCTCTTCAGGAGGCAAAAGCAATTGTGAGCGATGATGATTTTTGGAAGCGAGCATCTATGGTACTGAAGGTGGTCAAGCCGATCGATGAGTGTCTTGCCGCCTTTGAGAGTGACAATTGCTGCATCTCGATGATCAGTCACCTCTTCATGTGGTTGGATGGCGTGTTCAGCCAGCCTGCCGGCCAAGATGAGACCACGCTCATTGAAACCGTGAGCAAGATGACGAAAGAGAGGCAGAAATTCTTATTCACTCCTTCGATGAAGGCTGCCTATCTTTTTGATCCTTCCAAACCTCTTCCCGCAGGCACGAATGAGCCCATCAGCACGATGGCATCCACTGTCGCCTTGGCGCAGAGAATTGGACTCCCGGCCGGTATTTCCGCCGACGATGTTCATCAGCAGTTGGTTGGTTTCGCGCGCATGAAGAAGAACTGGACGGCTGAGGAGAAAGCGACGCACACGAAGTACAATCCTCTTGACTGGTGGTCGTTTACAGACGAGTACCCTGCTGTGCAATGGCTCGCTGTGCACGTCCTCAGCATCCCGACGTCGTCTGCTGCCAGCGAACGAAGCTGGAGTATTCACAGCTTTATCCAGACTCATCAACGCAATCGGCTGTCTTCGACGCGTCTGGACAAACTCGTATTCGTCTATTCAAACATGGGAAACAAGAAGGCAGTTGATCTTGTTCTCTATGAGCTGTATCCAGAATCTGAGGAGTTCATCGAGAACCGCGACGGCGAAGTCGACTTGCTCGATGACCCTGAACCACGATCAAGTAGGTGTGATGCCGCTCTGAACGACTCTCCTCCACCGCCATCCTCTCAGCTCTACACCATTTGAGTTGAATCTTTCATGTCGAAATGCGTGAATACACTTTACCTTCCTCTTGGTGATGGAACACATTGGTCTCGATAGCCACAGGCAGCTCGGACACTCTCTCTCATTCACCAGCAACAGCAAACTCGTCCGCGACGTGGTGCCTGGCACGAGAACTCCAACGGGAACGCCAAAGGCGGCCGCGAGATATGCGCTGACGCACCAAACCGCCAACAACATCATCAGCGAGAACAGCTCGGACGCGAACGGCAGCAGCAGCGGCAGCAACAACAACAACAGCGGCTCGGATGCGAGCGGCAGCAGCACGAACACGAGCAACTCGGACGCGAACAGCGGCGGCGGCAGGAACAACAACAGCGGCTCGGACGCGAGCGGTGACAGGAACACAAACAGCTGCTCGGACGCGAATGGCGACAGCAGTAGCAACGACAACAGCTTGAACTCACGTGTCATCGGTGGCAGCAACAACAACAGCTCGGGCTCGTGCGGCGGGAACAACTGTGATTTTGCTTGGTTTCTCCAAATGGCGCCGCGAATCCACCGCCAGATTATCTTGCGCCAAATAACTCCAACACTTGAGCCACACCTCGACTCACCAAACGCGGCATTGCCATTCACACTGCTGTTCGAAAATTGAATCATCAAGCCGCTTGTGTGCCGGTGACACCGTGGTAGCAACATTAGGATGACTGCCGGCAAAAGACCCGACCTCGAGGTGGTTAGCGACTGCAATGATCACGCATTTGCCATACCCGCTTATCTGGAGCCACCAATCAGCGTCGCGTCACCTCCAGCGCCGTCCGACCTTGATCCACTAGTCACAATCTCGTCGCCGCCTCTATGCACTGTCGAGCCCACGGCAAGCGTGATACTGCCAGCAGAGCCGCTGCTCGCCGAACTGGTCGACAACAACACGCCGCCAGAACTAGCGCCGACCGCACTTGACAGCACCACGTCGCCGCTCACCGCAGATCCTTCGCCGCTCCACACACGCACCGACGCGCCACTGCTCGAGGTGCACTTTCCGCCAGCGACATTCACATCGCCACCGACAGGACCAACACCGCCAGCCACGGACACAGAACCGCCCGAGCCAGCAGCACCGGCGCTACTGCTAGCACCGCCAGACAGCACCGCACTTCCGCCGTCGACGCCGCCGACACCGCCAGACACCGTCACC
>JAADYH010001019.1:0-11588 GCA_023338125.1 Phytopythium aichiense
CGACCGCGCCATGGACGACGCCATCGACTGCGGCATCGCTTCCGCACTCTCTCTCGCTCGCTACTGTCGGCCAAAGGCGGTAAATGGAGCGAAGAAAGCGCTCCAGACGCGCAGGAAGCAGTCACCGAGCGGTATTGATAGCCTCCGAGCATTGCGTCGGTATTTATAGCTTCAAGCGGGGAAAAGTATCCAAACCCTAACAAATGGCTTCACTTTGCGTGTCAAAAAGACCTGTTAAATCACATTCCCCGATAAAACGATTGTAATTTTGCTATGATTTGATGGAGTTTCTGCACTCGTGGCAGATACTGAGACCAAGCCAAAGACGACGAGAATGGTATGGTGACGACTCTGACGGCGGCTCTGGCGCGTCGCTGACGGTCTTCCTGACGCTGCGATCACCTGCAGACGAGCGTGGAGCAGCTGGCGAGCCGCGTGGAGGCCGCCAAGCAGCGGCTGGAGGCGCTGGAGCGCGCGGCGGATGAGCTCGAGAGCGTCCAGCGCGTGCGCGCGCACCTGCAGCGGCAGAAGGTGGCCAGCGCGAGCCTCAAGACGGCGCCCGCCGACTACTACTCGTGGACGCTGAGCCAGCGCGCGTAAGCCTTGGTGGAGGAGGGTGTAGAGGTGTCGGTGAGGCGCTGACCGGTGGTATTCGCTGGAGACAGCGCGTTCCTCGGCTGCCAGGTGCCGCACCTGTGCAAGAGCATCGTGGTCGAGAACACGACGTGCACGAACGCCGGCATGGACGACCCGCGCAACAGCAAGTGCGGGCCGCAGAGGGTGCTGATAGCAACGCGCTTCCATGCTCGTGCTGACCGTGAGTGACCTGCGCGCAGATACTACTGCGTCGTGCTCCAGTACAACTCGAAGCTGAACGCGGAGCAGCTCATGCGCTTCGTGCGCGACCAGCTGCCCGAGAGCGAACGCCCCGGCCGCAAGCACTTTAACTTCCAGCACGCGCCCGCCGACGTACGAGCCTGCTCTCTCTCGTGGCTTCTGTAGTACCTGCGGCATGGCTTGACGGACGGGTACTCGGCAGGTGTCGGGTGAGCTCACGGGCTTCCAGCACAACGGCGTATCGCCCTTCGGCATGGCGAGCCCCATCCCGGTACGAGGTCGCTCTTGCTGGCAACTCACGGGTTGAATATCCGCTGACGTGTTCGGGCTCCAACAGGTCATCGTGGCCGGAGACGCGGCGGCGCTGCCGTTCATCTGGCTCGGGGGCGGCGCCGAGACCGTCAAGCTGCGCATCGGCGTGCAGCAGCTCGTGCAGGCGCTCAACGCCAAGGTCGCGCCGGGAATTACCACGCTGCGCACCGACCTGTGAGTCGACGAAGGAGAAGGCGCCTTGTCCAACGTCTTGAGACTCTGTGGACTGCTCCAGGCTGTTCTCAAAGTGAACGTGCGTGCATGATACCAACCAAGCACTTCACCAATCGGAACGTTGTTGGCAAACAGACTATCGCATGTACGAATCAGAACACTCTCGAGTAGCACGCCAAAGATATATGCAGGCGCCAGTTGAATCCCTGCGAAGACCTGTCCGACCATGCCGGACCACTGCCCGGCGGACTGACTATCCGATGGCTGCCTTCTTCCCAGATGCCGCAGCCTCCGTCGTGGTCTTGGATGCCTCGCTCGCCGCTAAAGCTTCCGACGCTGGCGGTGTTGGCTGAGCATTGGTGTCCATCAATGGCCCACCACCACGACGAGCCCTGACATAACCGAACGTAGCCGGACGACCCTGAGGTCCTGTCTTCATTGACTCGTCGCGATGGAAGGCACGCGGCAGCGTCATGCGGTTGGGACCACGGCCGCGGCTGCCCATCGAGTTCGATTGGTACACTGGCGCCATGGTCGAGCGCGAGAAGACCGAGTTGGACCACCGGTTGTCCATGCCACCGCGGAAGTTGTCCTTCCGGACACCACCGCCTGATGATGTGTGGAGGGCCGCGAACGTGTTGTTCAAGCTGTCTTTCTGCCAGCGCTTCATCCTCTCCTGGTCATAATCACCGGTCTGCTTCCCACCGACACCACGTCCGCCTCGAGATCCTCGCTGGACGGGGAGCTTCTCCACGATCTCCATCGACGGCCACGTGGTGTCCGGGCCCCGGACCGCAGCCGGCAGCTCAGTGAACCCGTCACGAAAGCTGACACCATGCAGCACAATGCGTGAGCTTGCTTCTCTGGGTACAACGCGAGTGAGCTCGCTTCACTGAGTCCAGACAGAGAGGCAGCTTGCGCCGCTTGGAACCCACCGCATCAGCTCCTCGAGCGCGTACGTGACCTTGCCGCCCTCCATCCGGTTCTCTCTCTCCACCACCGCCACGGTCGTCCGCACCGACTGCTGCTGCTGGCTCGACGCCTCCATTTCTCCGCCTTCCAGTCCGTCGCCCACCTCAGTCCGTCGTGTGCGATCATCAGCTCGTCTGATAACGACGTTGAACCTATCAAATCAAACAGCCCACTCTCCCCACAGGTTTATTTCGCAATAAACCAGGACCCACTGTTCTGCGCTAGGTTTTATTCACCCCAACAAGTCCAACACGCCATCACGCCATTCGCCATCACCAAGGCGACCAAGATGAGCGCGCGGCTGGACTTCGAGGCGCGTCTGCGAGCGCTGCGAGCCCCCAAGAGACCTGCCGACGACCCGCAGCCGCCCGCAGCCGTCGGCCCGAGCGCCGTGAGCGTCAGCACCATCGATTATGGCGCCGTTAGCGCGTCCAGCGGCGTCACGAGCTCGTCCAGAGGCGTGGACCCTGAGGCACTGGCGTGGCCGTCGGTGCCCCTGGCGCCGTCCACCGCCGCCTCGACGCGCCGCGCGAGCTTCTCGAGCCGCCGCGGGTCGTCCGTGGCCGTGGACGAGCACGGGTGGCCCGCCGCGCCCAATATGACGGTGCAGCGGACGCCGGACGGCTGGCCGGAGGTGCCCAGTCCGCTCCGGAGCGTCGTGAAGGAGCGCAGGCTGTCTTCGCCCTTGATGAGCGTCCAGACGGCTTCCTTACAAGAGCCTTCAGAGTCTGCGCCGTTGTGGATGTCGCAGCAAAACTGTCAGCAGCCGCAGGAGCAGGAAAGTGGATATCAAGAGCAGCAGCAGCCTTACCAGCAGCAGCAGCAGCCATACCAGCAGTCTTACCAGCAGCCAGCGCTCCGGCCGTACGAGCAGCCTGCGCACGAGCGGTTCGGTGCCCTGACGCAGTCGCCGCCTCCGACACAAGCCCGGCAACAGCTTCAGCCGGCGGTGGCTTCGCGGCAGGAGCCCGACCGACAGGAGCCCGCGCAGCTGCTCGGCCCCGAGTACAGCGAGGCCATCCGCGTGGCGCAGCGTGCGATCGAGAACGAGCGCCTGCGCCACGTGCACACGGCCATCGACGACTACATCCTGGCCGGCCAGCTGCTGATCGGCATCGGGCGGCAGCACCAGGCGCCGCACCTCCAGGACGTGTACGCGAGCCCTTGACGCCTCGATTGCTCGCTATTGCTGGCTCTGTGGCTCTAACCAGTTGCTGGCAACCATCGCAGGGTCAAGAAGAAGGCGCTGGCGCTGCTGCAGCGCGCGGAGGGGTTGTCGGAGTGGGCCCAGCAGGTCCAGGCGCTGGACGCGAGCCAGCAGGCGCTGGACGCGGCCTTCGAGGCGTCTCAGGCGACCCAGGACCGCGCGCTGTCGGAGCAGGAGGCGCTCGTGAGCAAGATGCGCTCGGACAACGACGAGATGAAGCAGCGGCTGAACCAGCTCGTAGTGCTCACCAAGATGCGCACGCGGCTGCGGTCCATGGTGCGCGAGCGGCGCGCTCGGAAGCAGGCGGAGGCGGCAGCGGCGGTGTCCGGAGATCCTACTGCGTTGTCCTCGCGTCCGGATCGGAACGACGTCGAGGGAATGAGCGACGAGGAAGAAGAGGACCGCGTCGACCAGTGGTACGACCAGAGCAGCCCATCGATCGCTGACGATGACGACGACGAGTTCGCGCACTTGCCATTGCCGTCGTCTGTCGCGTCGTTCAGGCACAGCGAGCCCGCTGCTGCCACCGTCCCGAGCTCCCAAGAAGAGCAGAAGGTGATGCTGGTGAACGAGCTGCGCGCGGCGATCGGCCTGCCGGAGATCGACCACGTGCGCAAGTTCGAGCCACTCAGTGCCGACCCGATGGGCGACGCCAAGCAGGAGAAGCTGCAGGGCGAGTTGGAGAAGGCGCGGAAGGAGGCGGAGGAGCTGCGCGAGGCGGTCCAGAGCATGGAGCGCTGCCTTCGACTGGCTGCGCAGCACTCCAAGCAGCGGTCCATCAAGATGGAGCAGGAGAAGCAGGAAGACCTCGCGCGAGTGCGGCAAGAGCTGGAGCACGTGCGCGAGCAACTGGAGCAGGAGCGCCGCGTGTCGAACGCATCCTCGATGGGCAGTCGTCGATCGTCCATCCAGTCGGACGTTGGCGCTGCCCAGGATCACGAGGATCTCGAGCGCTCGGACGTTATGCGCGGGCTGCGGTCGTCACTGTTCAAGGTGTTTTCCCACAAGAAGTCGCGCGAGAGCTTGAGCGGAGGCAGTGAAGCCCACACAAGCGGGAGCGAACAACGCCGGTCAGTCGTGCAGCGAACGTCCGAGGCGCAGTCATCCCCTCGACACCGCACGAGCTCAAGCGCATCGAAGCCGCCTCAAATGCAGCGACAGCAGCCGCACCAATTCGACTCGGACGGCGAGGCGGACGAGGACGACGACGGTGGTGTTTGGCTGTAGCGGAGAGATCGTCTGTTGCCGTGGCAATCGTGTTGGTCGCGACAATCCATCTGCGCTGCTATATTTACAGCGTCCGGCTGTTGTGAAGCTGTCTGGAACACAATCGCGCTCTCGGGGCTCACTCGGACTTCTCCCAACGATGGACAACTACGTCAAGTACGCCCCGTGCTGCTTCTGCTTGCTCGCCTGCTTGCTCGCCTGCTTCGACGTCTAACACATTGGGCGTGTCCAGGATCAAGCTCCTGGGCGAGGGCTCGTTCGGCAGCGTCTTCCTCGTGCGCGAGAAGAAGCCGAACGGCAGACTCGTGTGCGCCAAGATGCTCCGCCATATTCACGTGCCGTCCAGCACTCCGACCACCGCTGGCAGTTGGTCGGTGGAGGCCAGCGTGATGAGGAAGCTGCGCCACCCGAACCTGATCCGTCTGCTCGCGTCGTCCAAGCAGCTTATCATCATGGAGTACTGCTCCGGAGGCGACCTGCGCTCGCACTTGCGCACCGCCCGCAGCCGCGGCAGGACGAGCGAGGACAAGATCTGGTTCTGGTTCGTGCAGCTCGCGCTGGCACTGCACCATATGCACGCGCTACGCATCCTGCACCGCGACGTCAAGACGGCCAACGTGTTCCTCTCCAACGACGGCTTCCTGGTTCTCGGTGACTTGGGCATTGCGCGTGACTTGGGCGGCGCAACCGACGATGTGGCGGCCACCGTCATCGGCACGCCGCTGTACATGGCGCCCGAGATGTTCGAGGGCAAGGCCTACACCTTCAGCTCGGACGTCTGGGCTCTCGGGTGCGTGCTCTACGAGCTGTGCGCCGGCGCACCACCCTTCACCGGCACCAGCACGCCGCACCTCATGCGGAAGATCTGCTCTGGGAAGTACCCGGCGCTGCCGGCATCCTGCTCGCCTGTCATTTCGGGTTTAGTCGGCGCCATGCTGGCGTTTTATCCGGATCAACGGCCGACGATGGACTCTGTGCTTCGCGACCCGAGCGTGCGCATTCATCTAGAGCGATATGCAGCTGATCGACTGGGTGATCGAGGCTCGGGCAGCGACAACAACACGGAACGGCAAGTGCTGGCGGACCAACTCGTGAGACTGGGTGTCCAAGTTCCAGGGAAGACCAAATCCGCATCCACGGAGTCACCTATCGCGAAGGAGCAGACTGGTAGTCGCCCAGCGTCTGCGCTCGGTCGAAAAGGAGTTGCTGTGGCAGTGGACGACGCGCTCGAGAAGCAGCTGATGGCCATCCGGGAGCAAGAGCGGCAGGATCAGCTGCGTTTTGCGCTCAAGAAGCTGCAGGAGATGCGGCTCCAGCATGGGCCAGAGGGTCGAGCGGCGGTCGCTGACGACGAACCACAAGGCAAAGGGACGTCCAGCCCCGGCACGGCGGCCGTGAACCGCCAGCACCTACCCGACATTGGCGCTCGAGGCGATGAGGTGCAGTGGAAGGCGCCGGTCAACGTTGAGTGCTCCCCCTGGAGCTCTGGACGAGAGCGCAGGGCCTCCTCTGGCGAGGGTAAGGATGACGTGCTGCAGTTCCGAGGCATCCCGCGCGCAGGCGTGCCTCTAACGACCCGAGCGAAGGCCTTCGCGACCAGGAGCCCCGTGTGTCGGGACGTCCGCGAGCTGCGGAAGCACGAGGCGGTCAAGGCGGCTCAGAGGTACCGCCGCGAGCTGGACGCGCGGCACGGCCCGCGCCGCCGCAACCCGGAAAAGGAGGTGCGATCTGGTGTCGCGGACATGAAGGGCGACAAGGAGACGGACGGAGCCATCCTCCAGGCGATGGCCGACCTGCAGCGATTCATCCAGGCGGTCAGGTGACCTGGGCGGGCTGATGTGTGTGCATGAGGCTGTGAGTGCATTACGCGCGAGTATCAGAGAAGTTTTGAGGTGTGAACCTCTCCAGCGATGGCTTCGTTCGTGGTGACCGCATTGCTGCCTTGCGAAATGAGAGGTGGCGTTCAACCGACGTTGCTGTCGCATCCTGCCACAACAGGGAGCGCCTGCCTCACCGGGCGTCGCAGCTCCACATGGTCGGTGCAGCTGGCAATCGACTGATTATCCCAAGCGAGCGGCAATCCTTCGGTGCTTTGCGTTGTGTATGTAGTTGGGATGATGGATAGCGCTCCACCTCATCGCGTGATTAGACAGAGTGCAGTGGTGGATGGCGCTCCATCTCATCGAGTGATTAGACTGCCGGCCTGCGCCAATCACAGCGAGCGATCAAGTGAGCGGGGCGTCCACCTCGGAGCGCAGACGCGGCGACGGTCTCGTCTCGGACACCGTCATGAAACTGTTGCTGGCTGTGTTGAGTCAGCCTGCGTCCTGTCGGGTTCTCTGGTGACGACCTTGGGCCATTCTCCAACTCCCCAGCAACCTGCCGCACCGACACCGCCCGGCTCCCGACCATCCGCATGGGGAGCGCGCTCCGCAGACCCCGCCCTGCATCGGACGGGGACTACGCGGCTGCTCCGTCGACTCCACACGCCGCCGACTCACCGACCAAACCGCTCGGCGAGCAGCCCAACCCGCTCGCGTCGGCCTCGCTCGTGTCGCTGGCCATGATCCACTGGATCCAGCCGCTGCTATCGCTGGGAGCGCGCCAGATCGTCGAGCGAGAGGACGTCTGGCCCGTGTGCGCGGCCGACGCGTGCGACCAGCTCGAGGCGCGCTTCCGCCAAGAGTACTCGCCAAAGGCCGACGCGACGCCGTTCAGACTGTCGCCGCTGGCGTGGGCGTTTATCAAAACCTTCCGCCGCGAACTGACCGTCATCTTCGCCAACATGTTCCTCTCCATCGTCGCGCTCGCCTTTCAGGCGTACGTGGCGCAGGCCATGCTGCAGTTCCTGAACGACCGCGACAACCTGCTAGGGGTCCGTAGCGGCTTCGTCCTGTGGCTGTTCATGGCCGTCGCGTCCTTCCTGTCGGCCACGTGCCTCAACTACGGCTTCTTTCTCACCTCCCGCGTCGGCGTCAACATGCGCTCGCTCACCATGGACCTCGTCTACCAGAAGTCGCTGCGTCTGTCGAGCACGGCGAGGCAGCAGTACACGACGGGGGAAGTGCTGACGCTCATGAGCGTCGACGCCGAGCGTGTGTTCAACACCATGATGCAGGGTCCATGGCTCGTGTTCGGCTTCTTCGCGTTCGTCACGACCGTCGTCGTGCTCGCCTTCCTGTTCAACGTCTACGCCGCGCTCGCAGCGGCCGTCGTTCTCGCGCTGCTGCTGCTCGTGTCGGCGCGCCAGGGCGAGCAGATCGCCACGGCGCAGCGCCGACTGCTGGAGGTCGTCGACGAGCGCGTCAAGGTGACGTCCGAGGTGCTTCAGGGCATCCGCGTCATGAAGTTCTACGCGTGGGAGGAGTCGGCAGCGCGCCGAGTGGAGGCCATCCGCGAGCGCGAGGTGCGGTTCCTGCGCAAATTCCACTACCTCCAGATCGCCAACACGGTCATGCTCTTCCTCACGCCGGCCTTCCTCGCGGGCGTCTCACTCGGCGTCTACGTGCTCGTGCACGGCACCATCTCGGTCATCGACGCCTTCACCATGGTGGCCATGGTCAACATCTCGCGCTCGGCGGCCACCGCGCTGCCTCAGGCAGTCTCGGCGCTCTCGCAGGGCAAGGTCGCGTACAGCCGGCTCGACGCGTTCCTCGCCAGCGACGAGTTCCAAGCCGAGCGACTGGTTGAAGGAGCGATGCAAGCGCAGCCAGAGCCCGGCAGCATCTCCATCCGCGACGGGCACTTCGCGTGGCCCTCGCCGGAGCAAACCACGGACATGGTTGTCATAGTCGACGCTGAGTCAACATCTTCTCCAAACCCATCAACAGAGGAGAAGCGCTCTCGACTTCTCTCTGCTGCGACCGACACCTCTGAGCGAGGCCGCGCTGCCTTCCGAGTATCGAGCGTCAACCTGGAGGTCCGTCCGGGCGAGCTTGTCATGATCGTCGGCACTGTCGGGTCGGGCAAGTCGAGTCTGCTCAACGCGCTGCTGGGTGAGATGCAGCTCGTCTCGGGCCGCATGGACATCTCTGGCCGCCTCGCATATGTGAGTCAAGAAGCTTGGATCCGCAACCTGAGTCTGCGCGAGAACATTCTCTTTGACGCCGAGCTGGATCCGGAGCGGTATGAGCGCGTACTCGAGGCGACGCAGCTGTCGCTGGACCTCGAGGCACTGCCGAACGGCGACGAGACAGAGATTGGCGAGCGAGGGATCAATCTCAGCGGCGGGCAGAAGGCGCGCGTGGCCATTGCGAGAGCCATGTACAGCCGAGACTATGACATCTTGATCCTGGACGATCCGCTCAGCGCCGTCGACCCGCACGTGGCGCACGCCATCTTCCGCCGCTGCGTCGTCGGACTCGCAGCCGACAAGACGCGGCTGCTTGTGCTCAACAGCCACTACGACTTGCTGGAGCATGCCGACCGGGTCGTCGTCGTCGACAGCGGCCGCATCGCTGGAGATGGCACGTTCGAGGAGGTCGCTAGCCGCTTCCCGGACCTGCGCACCCAGCAACAGACACTGGTTGACGCTCCTACTGGCAGCACACGTGATGCAGCCACGGAAGACGTTGCGGAGTTCGCTCATGAGACTGAGAGCGGAGTGCCTGAATCAGAAGAAGACGCAGATGAAGACCAAGCAGAAGAAGGGGAGGGTCGAGGCGGAGCGCGCCTTGTACAGGACGAAGACCGAGTGCGAGGCCGAGTAAGCGGCAAGACCTACCGGACGTACCTGGATGAGACCGGGTTCAATGGTATGTCGGTGCTGCTGACCCTGCTCATGGCGTACACAGTCAGCCAGGCCGTTCGCGTGGTGGCGGACTGGTGGCCGAGTCATTGGGCCAAGAACATGGCGACTCGCTACGGCGTCGACCCCGCGTACTCGGGCACGGGGTTCGGCATGGTGTACCTCGCCATCATCGTGGTCTGCGCGGTCACCACGCTTGGGCGAGCCTTGCTGCTGGTGGAGCTAGCCGTCCGCAGCTCCAGCAACCTGCACAACGAGCTCTTTCGTCGGGTCCTGCACGCGCCGATCACGCTGTACTTCGACGTGACGCCGATCGGACGTATCCTGAACCGCTTCAGCAACGACCTGGACCAGGTCGACGCGGTCTTACCGCAGCAGTTCCAGCTCCTGCTCCAGAATGCGTCCGTGTGCCTCGGGTCGCTCGTGGTCGCCGCCTTCGCGTCCTACTGGATCGCGGTGTCGTACGTGCCCGTGGCCGTCATCTTCGTCCTCGTCGGCCTCTATTTCAAGAAGACATCCGCCGAGGTCAAGCGACTCGAGGGCATCACGCGCTCGCCCGTGTACAACCTCTTCAATGAGACATTGACCGGTTTGGGCACCATCCGCGCCTTCCGGCGGCAAGAGCAGTTCGTACGGACCAACAAGCAGCTCATCGACGCTAACACCGCGCTGTACCTGACCTACTGGTCCGTCGGTCGCTGGCTCGCCGTGCGCCTCGACCTGCTCTCCGTGCTCGTGATCGCCGTCGTATCGCTCTACCTCGTGGCAACCAAGGGACAGCTCGGCGTGACAGTCTCGGGTCTCGCGCTCACCTACTCGCTCATGCTCGCGTCGCAGGTGCAGTGGGTCATGCGCGCAGTCGACCGCGCCGACAACGCCATGACGAGCGTGGAGCGGCTGCTGCACTTCCGCTCCATCGCCAGCGAGCCCGACGGGGACAGCAACTCTGTCGACAACTGGTCCCCAGCGCGCGGAGAGATCGAGTTCGACGAGCTTTGCCTCCGCTACAGGCCGGAGCTGCCGCTCGTGCTGCGCGGAGTGAGCATGCGCGTCGTCGCCGGGGAGAAGGTGGGTATTTGTGGGCGGACAGGGGCCGGGAAGAGCTCGCTCATGGCCGCGCTGTTCCGCGTCTGCTCGTTCGACAGCGGCCGCGTGCTGATCGACGGCGTCGACGTCCAGCGCCTCAAGTTGCGCGAGCTGCGGCGAGGACTCGCCATCATCCCGCAGGACCCTGTGCTATACAGCGGGACGCTCCGCGACAACGTGGACCCGTTCCACGAGCACTCGGACGAAGCCATCTGGGCGGCGCTGCGCCACGTCCACCTGGCCGACTTGGTCGCGGACAGGCGGGGAGGAGGCCTCGGCTTCCGCGTGTCCGAGGGAGGAGAGAACCTGTCCGTGGGTCAGCGGCAACTGCTGTGCATCTCCCGCGCGCTGCTCAAGGGCAGTCGCATCGTGGTGCTGGACGAGGCCACCGCGAGCGTCGACTCGGCCACGGACGTGCTGATCCAGGCCACGATCCGCGAGGCCTTCGCGGACAAGACGGTGCTCATCATCGCGCACCGCATCGACACCATCATGCACTGTGACAAGATCGTCGTCATGGCCGCGGGCCGCGTGGCCGAGCTCGCGAGTCCAGCTGAGCTGCTGGGCCGCCCCGACTCGATCTTCGCATCGCTCGTCAAGCGCTCAGCGACCAAGTAGGAGGCCTGGAAATGCACTTGAAGCAGTTGTTTCGAGCTCGATGAATCGTCGCGCCAATTTTGAAACTGCGTGAACAGACCCACCCCATCGACTGACTGATCCGACAAGGCAGAAGCGTGGGGACTGCTCTTCGTGACGGCTCTTGCGCTTGGTCAACACAGGAATGCGCCGCGGGCGGTAGCTGGCCGCCGCGAGAGAGACCATGAAGCAGGCGGCGGCCCCTTCCCCTGCCAAGGAGCGCGGCCGACCGTCGAGAGCGAGCGCGTACGTTCCACTTCAAGTCGGGTGACGACAAGAGCTAACGATGGATGTCCTTCTGCCTCGTTCGGCCTGCTAGCACCGCTGTGGAGTTCCCCACCATCGCCAAGAAGCGCGGCAGGACCGACACGCGAACTGCTTCTCCAGAGA
>JAADYH010000102.1:0-39290 GCA_023338125.1 Phytopythium aichiense
AAATCTTAGCCAACGAACCTTAGCGCCACAAAGTTCGGTGAGATTGTTGCTTCAATTGAGCATAAAAGTATCTCTCGACAAAAAACAAAACAAAACAAAGCTAACCAACATAGCGAGACCAGTAGGATCGCAGTGTTTCATTCTTTAAAATCATAAACCGTATTCTGATACGTAAGATCTGATAATTTGACTTCGGAATCACGAAATACAGACATTTTGCCTTCCGAATCCAGCTGAGGAACTGGGTTGGCTTGAAATATTTGGTGTCTCGGACCATTTTTTGTGACGAATGAACCAAATTTGTGTTGATGGCCGCGGGAGCTATGACCTTCTGACGTGTTGGTCACGAGTCGGGTGACCTGTTGCAGTGAGAACCAGTGTCGCTCGCAACCACTGCTCAACTGACCCTGTGACGCCCGCATCCTAGATTTGAGAGCTCAGCAAGTGCGGAGCGCTTTTTGTGCTGCCTCGACCTCCGTGATGCAAGCGCAGTCCAAGATACTTGGCTGTAGCAGTGCCAGCGTCTCCGAAAGCTTGGCACGTCCTCGAACTGACTGACACAGCTGCCGCTTGCCACCGATAGAAGCACCAGATGAACTGCTAGCCACACCGATAGCAACTAGACATCGACACAGCACCTTTCGAGGCGCTGGTGCCGTCCACCTCGCTCGGCTGCGACAACGAGCCGCCCGCAGCAGTTGGCATACCTCAACGTGCTTGTACGGCTGCAGTGAGAACTACGAGACCCACCTTGTGCAAACGATGCGAGAGCATTGTAGTCGCATGGTTCTCATGGCGAGAACCACCCGGATAGATGTTGCAATGGAGTTCGCTGGGTTTCATTACGGACTGTTGATCGGAGGAGTGACAAGACCGACCGACCGCCTGCTGACCCTCAGCTTCCCTTTGACACGCACACGTTGGAGGCGACGGGAGCAGACGGCGCGATCCGCAAGGCGAACAGGAGCGGCAGTGCCGTTGAGATGCAAGAGAGCGGACGCGTCAGCTACTGAGCCTGGGTGGTGGGCACACCGCCTAGTAGTAGTTGATGAGGCGTTCGTTGATGGGCTGCGTCGGGCGGTTGTTGCTGCCGTGGTCCGTCTCGGGAAGCTCCTTGTACTTCTCGCGGAGGCGCTGGTACTGCTCCGGCGAGATGGACAGCGGGTTGTTGAGCACCCACCAGGTGACCGTCTCGCTGCACGGCGGGGTCGTGAGGCTGCCCGGGTAGTTGAACAGGTGGCTGCGCTGGACCAAGGAGCGGAGCGTGTCGACGTAGTTGTCGCTGCACAAGGGGTAGACACGTCACACCATCAGTATACAGCATCGCTCCTGGCCGAGACCAGCACGACTGGCTTACTCAATGGTGACGGGCACGGAGCTGTTCTCAACGCCCACGTCCATGGTGCTGATGACCGTGTTGAGCCACGGGTTCTCGGGTGCGCCGTCCTCGGCGTTGAGCAGCAAGCCCGTGACCAGTAGGTCGGAGCCGCCAGCGATCTGGTGGACGAAGTGGATCTCGCCGGCATAGTGGTGGCCGTTGATCGTGTGCTCGGACGTGGCATGCACGTGGAACTGCAGCATGTTGTACGATGCCTCGGGCACGTCGTTGTTGTTGCGCACCTCCACCTGACACTCTGCAAGCATCAGTTCACAGTCAGTGGCATGATCGGAGAGCTGAAACGGAGTGGGCGACACGCCGTACTGTTGTTGTCCGTGTTGAGCACCCACTTGTAGACCTCGCCCAGCTTGTTGAGCTTGAAGTCGTAGCATTTGCCCTTGAAGTTGAGCGGGACGCGCTTGCGCGTGCCCCACTTGTCCACAACGTGCGAGCCGCTGCGGTCCTGCGGAAGGTTGATGGGCGACTGCCGCGCGCCGGCGCAGGCCGGGTAGTCCGCGCTCGTGCCCCACGCCGACGGCCCGAGTGAGTCGTCCGAGTTCTCGTGGTAGCTCCATGCTTGTCCGGCGTTCGCCACACCGACGGCCATCGCGGCCGCAAGCAGCACCGCTCGGAGCCCGGACCAGACCATGATTGGGGGGGAGTCGATGCACGCAAGAGTATGTGGTGGAGTGGTGACTGGGCGAGAGACCGCAGGTTCGCGAATGAAGAGACTCGGACAAGCGACGCAACGGAGACTTGGGGTCTTTCTTGGCAGTCCACTCGACCAGATCCACCAATGCAGTCAACTGAGCCGTCCCTCCACGACGGCTCGCGATCTTTCCGCCCCTCAAAGTGAAGACCATTGGACCGCAACAAGGCGACGGTTGGCAAGCGGCATCGAGATCCACACCGCGCGACGAACAGACGGACGTCTTCGAAAGATTTTGCTATCGTCGTCAGCATGTGTGGCAGCGATCGTCGACAGCACCACCATCTCAACCAGGAAACGTCACAACTCTATCGGTGCTGATCAGCACCTTCAAATTAGGAAATGGTGGCCTAATTCTTAGCACCAGACGAAACTTCGTCTGGATTTCCTTGGATTTTTCTGCTTTGGGTTCTTTATTTGTGGTAAATGCCGGCCGGAAAAGACTTGACTTGAGTAAAGGGGCGGTGGTTCGCCACAAATAACAGTTTTATAATGTTTTTTTTTAATATTAGAAACATTATTGTGAAGTTTATTTTTGTATGATCCACAATAACGGAGTTTTGTTCAAGAGTAAAATCAATGTAATAAATTAGAAACTAATTGATTACGAGCTGAGATATTGCGAAATAGATTATTGCGAAATATTAATGGATAGTGTGTGTGTGTACCACGTAATATAATTCGTTGATGTCAACTGAATTTCATGTGTTGATTGGTCGAAACGCTGCTTCTTGTCGCAACAAAAAAATCATTCGATTGGCCCTTTTTACCCCTACATACTCAGTTTTAGCCAATCGATGATGCTCGTGATTGCATCACCTGAATTTGTTTACATTGATGCCCATCAAAATGGCGGCCTGGCAAGTTCAAGGCCATCTTCCCGGCATCCCCTGCGCGTTGCGTCCGTGCAGCGTCTTCATTCTCCAAGTTGCCACCAACACGTCAAGCGTCTCCAAAGCCTCGCAACCATGTCCGTGACGGTCCCGACCAAGACGCTGCCCAGCGGCGCCACGATCCCGGCGCTCGGCCTCGGGGTGTACCAGTCGGAGCCCGGCGCCGAGACGTACGACGCCGTCGTGTCGGCGCTCAAGCTCGGCTACCGGCACATCGATACGGCGCAGTACTACGAGAACGAGGCGGACGTGGGGCGTGCCGTGCGTGACTCGGGCATCCCTCGCGAGCAGATCTTCGTCACGAGCAAGCTCTTCTTGCCTCACTGGGGCTACGACAAGGCCGTGGCCGCCACGCGCGAGAGCAACGAGAAGCTCGGGCTCGGCTACATCGACCTGTTCCTGCTGCACGCGCCTGGCGACGCGGCGACGCGTGCCGAGACGTGGCGTGCGCTCGAGGACCTGCAGACGGAGGGCGTGGTCAAGGACATTGGCATCTCCAACTTCAGCGAGGCACACTACCAGAAGCTTGCCGAGACGTTCCGCGTCAAGCCCGCGCTGAACCAGGTGGAGCTGCACCCGTGGCTCACGCGCTCGGAGCTCGTCAAGTTCTTCGAGAAGGAGGGCGTGCTGCTCGAGGCGTACTCACCGCTGGCCAAGGCGGCCAAGCTGTCGGACCCGACGGTCACGCAGATCGCTAGCGAGCTGAGCGCCACGACGGCGCAGGTGCTCGTGGCGTACAGCCTCGCTAAGGGCTTCATCACGCTCCCCAAGTCGGTGAACCCCGCGCGGCAGCTGCTCAACCTCGAGTCCGTCAACGTCAAGCTGACGGCCGAGCAGGTCGCTAAGCTCGACGCGCTCGACGAGTACCTGGTCACGGGCTGGGACCCGATCAAGGAGCACGCCGTCTAGGTCGCTGTCGCGCAGCGTTTCTCTCGGTTTGACTTGGTGCCTCCGTCAACAGATCCGTCAACAGATCACCCCAATACACATGCGTTTTCCCTTCTCCCGACACTGCCCGAAGCTCCTGCTTTCAGAGCATTTCATGCCTTTCATCTCTCTCTCGCAGCGATCATGCGAGATGAAGCTTGCAACACGACAGCAATTGATGGCTGCTTCCGAGGTGGTAAAAACATTCTTGTGCGTTTGTTCAGCACTCCTGACATACTTTACCCAAGTGACTTGCCAGGAGCGCGTCACAATTGCAGATACCGAGTTCTCGCTGCTGATTGGGTGAGCCTCCAACATGTCTCAGCGCGAGTCACAACTACCATGACCTCTATTTATGAATATACATATTTATATAGTTTCGCTATTTGACCATTTAATATACAATAAGCCTCTATAATTACAACACTGATCATAACGAATCATTCAAGTCTGTCAAACGAACTGGTCATGCGTGGCGAGCTCCTCGAACTGCAACGAAGCCTTCAGTCAAGAATCTTCCCCGCGAGACCCGCAGGCATCCGTCGCCATGGCGTCCTCTACCGCCGTCGTGCCGACCAAGAAACTGCCGAGCGGCGCGGAGATCCCCGTCGTGGGCTTCGGCGCGTACCTGTCCGACTACGCGGGCGTGCTGTCGGCGCTTCAGCTCGGCTACCGGCACATCGATACGGCCGAGGACTACGAGAACGAGGAGGACGTGGGCCGCGCCGTGCGCGACTCGGGCATCCCTCGCGAGCAGATCTTCGTCACGAGCAAGGTCTTCCCGACCCACTGGGGCTACGACGCCGCCGTCGAGGCCTGCAAGCGCAGCAACGAGAAGCTTGGGCTCGGCTACATCGACCTGTACTTGCTGCACGCGCCGGGCAAGTCGGCGACCCGCGCCGAGACCTGGCGTGCGCTCGAAGACCTGCAGAGTCAGGGGCTCGTCAAGGACATTGGCGTGTCCAACTTCAGCGAGGCGCACCTGAAGAAGCTCGCCGAGACCTGGCGCGTCAAGCCCGCGCTCAACCAGATCGAGGTCAACCCGTTCGTGACGCGCGCCGAGCTGGTCGCGTACTGCCAGGGCGAGGGCATCCACATCGAGGCGTACTCTCCGCTGGCCAAGTCAACCAAGCTCGTAGACCCCGTGGTCGTGGAGATCGCCAAGGAGACGGGTGTGACGCCCGCGCAGGTGCTCATCGCCTACAGCCTCGCCAAGGATTTCATTACACTGCCCAAGTCCAACAACCACGAGCGGCAGCTGCTCAACCTCGAATCCGTCAACGTCAAGCTCACGGCTGCGCAGGTCGAGCGCCTCGATGCTCTCGACGAGTACCTTGTGCTCTCGTGGGACCCCATCAAGAACGAGCCCGTCTAAGCTGTGGGACGTCCATCACCTACATCAGAGGAACAGCAGACAACAGTGTCGTGACAGCTTCCAAGTAAAACGTGTCCATGCTCTGATTCATGCCCTGCGCGTCTAAATCCTGCCTTCGAAGAGCAGCATGAGGCGCTCGGCCGACGTCGTCGCTGTCCGTGGGACCGGCGGGAGCTCTCGTGATGGCTCGATGGACAGTTCGTCATCAGTCATGATGATCGCACTCCGGATCTCTGTCGACGGAGGCTCTACGCCGTTGGAACCACCAGTTCCAGAAGTCACAGCAACGAACGAGTTCGATCGAACGCCACTGTCAGTTCTCGTGGCCTTCATCGTGTCGCTCTCTCCTGCGGTAGATGCCGTGGTTGTACCATTTTCGACGGCGTCGGTTGCTTCCGTCGCGATGATCCACTCGTCAGTCTTGGTGATCGACGTCCGTGTCGCCGAGTTGCTTCCAGTATTTACTGCCCGAGTCTCTTTTACTGCTGGTGTCGTCGGCATTCCTCGCTGCTTGATCGTTGCATCCTTCTCGGCATTAGATTGTCGCTTGGCTCGCCACTGTCTCCGGCGGACACGGTACATCCGAAATGCAGCCTGGATGCGAACAGCCTGGCGATGACGGAACGAATAGCCGCGCACGGCAAGCTCGTCGACTTTCTCCTGCACCGTGAGGCTGTCGAGAGGTACCACGCGCGACGTGAGCACCAGCAGCAGGTCCGAGAACCGCAGCATGCGACCTGGCAGCACCACATGCTCTGCACCACTGCCACGACCCCCGGTAGCGGTTGTCCCAGCGCCAGCAATCACACCGATACCCATGCCGATCACGCCCAAGCCAGGAAGCACGTCTTCCGTTCCAGTCGCACTGCCGCCAGCCACAAGTGACCGGAACGCAAGCTCCGCAACGCGCGCCTCAACGTCGTGGAAGATCTCGCGGCGGTGCTGGTGAACCGCAGTGGCCATCTCTGCGACTCGTTCGCGGGACATGTCCTCAGTGATGCATTGCGCCAGCATCTCGGCGTGGGTTCCGAGTCCAAGTGGCAGCTCTAACTGAGTCAGCAGCGGTAACAAGTGTTTGATGTGCACGTAGCCGAGTGCACCCGTGTCGAACTCACTCCAGACTTGCTGGAACCGCCGGAGGTGGTCACCGGTGAATCCTAGCAGCCGCTCCGACTGTCCGCGAGCCTCGATGACCGCCGAAGTTGACACATACGTGTCGACGATCGTGGCGGCGTACAGATTCTGCAGCACCAGTGCGACGAGCACGTAGAAGACGTTGTAGAAGATGGCGCTCAGCAGCGATGACCCGCAGTCGCTGTTGTTACCCGCCGCGTTGTTGTTCGTGGTCGTGGTCGCCGTCACACTCTCCGTTTGCATCGCCCTCACGCACCTGGGAGCGGCCACACTGGACGCTTGGTACGTGTCAAACCAGTCCTCTCCAGCCGCGAACTTGACGAAGGACGAGAAGGCGTTGGGGAACGTGGCAAAGTTGGTGTTGGCGTCCAGCCCGTACCCCCAGCGCGTGATGGGGAAGATCTGCACGCCGATAATGGCGAACACAAACAGCGCGTACCCTAGCAGCAGCGACACCTTGAGCGTGAGCCTCGCGCTCGCGTGCAGCGTCTCGAACAGCGTGCTGAGCGCCGCGAAGCGCTCGAACACGAGCGAGATGTACTTGAAGTCGAACGCGCGCGTCATGAAGAGGATGAGCAGCACGGGCGAGTCGGAGACCGCTGGCCCCACGAGCATGACGAACGCCGTCACACTGTTAAACGTGCGCCACGTGAAGCCCTTCATGAAGAAGTCCTTCCAGCCCATGGACGCGATGTTGACGACCGCGTCCAGTGCGTACACGACCGAGAACGTGTAGTGACACCACCAAACGCCGTTGGGCTCGTTGCGACCCACGGGCGAGCGGAACCACGCTAGCAGGAACGTGTGCAGCATGACGGCGCTGCCGATAAAGGCGCGGAAGCGGCGCGCTTGTGCGAAGCGCTGGACTCGCTCCAACAGCGCGTTGCTCGGCACCGGGTACTTTGGACGCAAGGTGAGCACGGCCTGCTTGTTGCGCATCCACATGAGCTGCAGGTTGGAGAGCAGCAGCGTGCCGTTGTAGCAGCGGAAGTTGTTCATGATGATGCCCGCGAACACCTTGAGCACGTAAAAGCGGCTGAAGAAGATGAAAGCGACGAAGAAGATGGCGAAATAAGCCGACGCGTTCTGCACGGGCTGATGGTCGCCGTCCACGATGTCCATGGCCAGGTTGAGCACCGGCAGCCAGCCCTTTTTGGACACGAGCACGAGTACGGAACCCATTGCGCCGCTGATGTTGTCGAAGTGCATGCCCGCGAGGTTACCCCACACGCGCGGCATCAAAACGCCAGCCTTGTCGCTCGCGAAGAAGCCCGCACACTCGACGCGCGCATGCACACTCGGGTCATTGCAGAAGGAGAACTTACCGGCGAAGAGCTGCATGCCGAGCGTCGCGAACGCATAGAACATGAAGGCCGAGAGCAGCACACAGCACAACAGCTGCTTGGCCGACTGCTTGAGCGCCTCGGTGATGACGCGGAACGTCTTGACGCGGTAGAAGACGCGCACGGGTCCGAAGGCGCGCGCGAGGCGGAAGAGCGTGCGCATGGGCGAGTGTGGGAGCAACAGCAGCAGCGAGCACGCGAGCAGGACGACCATGTTCATTTGGTTCCACGGGTTCGACAGGTAGCTGTTGGGCGTGAGCATGAAGCCGCGCGAGACGACCTTGATGGTGAACTCGAACAGCAGGGTGCACGCGTAGACGAGGTCGCTGAGCACCGTGATCTCCTGGATGAGCGCCGAATAGAGCGGCGACTGCACTGTCAGCATGACGGTGCGGATCACGATCACCGCGAAGATGTACTTGTCTGTCTCCTTCTCCAGCTGCCGGCAGCGCAGGCGGAAGGGCGAGTTGGGCGGGAAGAGGAACAGCGACACGTCTGCTGTCAGCCACTGGCCGTCCACGAAGCACCGCACGTAGCTGCGTACGCTGTGCTTGCGGTGCGTCGGTGAACTGCGACGCAGAGGTGAGTTGAGCCACGGAAACAGCGACCAAGTCGCCGGGTCGATGTCCACGTCCTCCCTCCTGCTGCCACGCGAGCTGGGCGAGCCGGGGCGGTCGACCACGACCGAGACTGGCGATTCCTCGTCTGCATTGGCAGTGTTGTCGTCGTCGTTCTCTCCGCCTTCATCCCGCTCGGCAAGTTGCTTATACCTGCCGTTCCCAGCTCCGGAGTCGCCACTTGCGCCGCCTCGGTGGCCATTCATCGCGGCGTTGCTGGCAGCCGCGACGGCCTTCGAGTGGCGCGAGAACCGCAAGAACTCAGACATGGGAAGCACGCGCAGGAGCCTCAGCTTGAGTTCTTCCGACACGGAGCGGGTGATTTTGGCGCGCTTCTCCGCGCTGCCCGCCAGACTCAGGTACATGGTGTCGTTCAGGTACAAGTCGCTGAAGGCGCGCACGAACGTGTACTCGTCGAAGTGGTGGACGCGCTGCATGACGAGCATGCGCTCCTGGAACTGCCCGCTGAGCGTCTTCTTGCGCTCGTCTTCATTCATGGCAAAGTTGCGCAGCAGCACGACGACCAGGATGTTGAGCGACAGATGCACGGCGAGCACAAAGTAGCCGAGGTAGAAGCCCATGGTGACGACCACGGACGCCTGCGCAGCCTCGAGAGACGCGTGGAAGATCTGCCACAGGTTGCCGCCGCACGAGACCTTGAACAGCGTCAGCATGGCGTCTCCGAACGTGTCATAGTGTGAGCGCATGCTCGCGGGGAACTTGCCGCCGAACAAGCGCATGCCGAGCACAGCGAACACGCTCGTGAGCACCAGGAAGAACGCCGTGACGCTCAGCAGCGCTGGCACGCTGGCCATCAACGCGTCGAGAACCTGCATGAGTTCGTTCTTGTTGCGTACGGCGCGGAACGGACGCACGAGCCGGAACAGGCGGAAGGCGAACACCACGCGCGTCGTCGTGTCCGTGTAGAGCACGAGAGAGACAGCCATGGACACGTACTCAGCCGCGACGGCCATCAAGATGAGGAAGTCGAGGCGGTTCCACGGACTGCGCAGATAACTGAGGAGTCCTCCCGAGTTGGCGCACACGAGCACGAACTCGATGGCGTACACGACGATGAGCGCCGTCTCAATGGTGTGTAGACGGGCGGCGTACCCGGCGCTCATGCCGTGGTACTCAAGCGAGAAGAGCACTGCGTTGATGAACACGACGGCGTTCATGAAGTGCTCGAAGAGTAGAGAGTCGCACACGGTCGCGATGCGGTCGAGCGCAGCGCCGCCGGGCTCCAGGATGAAGAAGATGCAGTGCTGTCGGAGCCGAAAGGAGGCCAGGAACGAGTCCTCCGGGTCGTCTCGTGATTGGAAGAGCGGTGAGCGAAGTACGGCATCGCGGACGCGCTCACACCATGCACGCCACCACCGGAGCACCAGCTGCGCCACGTCAGGGAACTTGTCAGTCGCGCTGGGGATTCGTGGTCGGCGCTTGGCGAGGTACGCAGTCAATTGAGCCTCGCGCTCACGCTGACGGGCACCGCCGAGGATGCTGACAGCGATGTAGGCGCCGCGCACGATGCCGACGAACAGCGCGAGGATCGTGTAGCTGACGAAGACCACGAGCGCGATGAAGTAGGCGATTGACAGGTACGACGAGGCCTGCAGCGCGCCGTCAAGCGCCGAGCCGAAGCCTGCGCGCAGCGTGATGAGATACACCGTCAGGAAGGATGCTTGGAACGAGTGGAAGCCCGTGTTGCCGTTGTTGGGAGCGCTCATGGCCACACAGGCGTGGAGGGAGGTGGAGCCTCCACACGCCGTCGAATCGACCATCGTCATGCTGTTAATGAAGGAAGTCGCGGTGCTCAGTTTGCAGAACCGGTTTGGGAATGCGGCGACCCACTCGCTGGGGCCACCGGCAGTCGAGCCGAGGTCGACGGCACAGCGATGCGAGAGGGAGTCATTGAACAGGTACATGCCGAGGATGGAGAAGAGGAACAGGTAGTAGCAGTAGCAGAGTAACGCGTTGCCGGCCATGGGCAGCGAGGCCAAGAACGTGTCGAGCACTTCGCGGAAGCCTCGCCACGACTTGAGCACGCGCAGGCAACGGAACACCCGCAGCGGAAGCATGTCGACACCTGCGAGAGCTCGTGCGATGGCCCAGGAAGACGTCGAAGTCAATGCAGAGGCTGCGAGCGCGAGCCAGGAGAGCACCACCACCACAAGGTCGAAGGCGTCCCAGGACTTGTGAAGCACTGGCCCAATGCCTTCGAGCGACACGACCTTGGCGACTTGCTCGCCCGTCAGCAGCGCCAGCAACGCCCACTCGAGCGGTGACATGACGTCGCTCACATGGACACCGTCCTCGTCCTCTTCCTCCACGAAGGGCTTGAGTGCGATGTGCAACATGGCGGCGCTGACGACTGCAAGCACCAGCAACTCGAAGGAGGGATGAGAGAGCACCTGGAAGCAGACGATGGACACGCCATGAGGGAGAGGCACGTCCTGTGGCTCGCACAGGTCGATCGTGCCCGCCAAGTGTGCAGATCGCACGAAGAAAGAGCGAGCCACGTTGCGTGTGTCGGCATCTTCGAACTCCAAGTCCAGCGTCCAAATGGCTGTCGTTGAGGCTGTCACAGCGTTCATGGGCAGCGAACTCATACTGCTGCTCGAATTCCCGCCAATGACGAGTCGCTCCGTGTCGGTCAGTGAAACGTCCTCAACCACCTCGCTGCCTTGCTCTCTCTTCCCACCAGAAATTGCCGAGATGGTCCTCCCTGCCATGGATGGCGACGAAGAAGGCGACGGCAAGGCGAGCACGTCCATCGGCAGTGCGCAGAGCGAGAGGCAGCGATCGTCGCTCTCGGGCAGCAACTCCGGGTCGATGTACTTGAGCGTGCGTAAGAAATTGGTCGTTTGGCGGCCGTCGCGCACGCTCCGCACGTCCGTGATCGCCACGATCGTGATCTCACGCCAAGTTTCGTCCATTTCCCGGCCGCTTCCAGGCTGGTACATGTTGAAGTCAGCATCAAATCCCAGCCGACGACCACGGAGTCGGTAGGAGACGGCGCTGAAGCATCGGCACGCGAGCCACCAGCAGCAGCCCCAGTGTGCCCACATCAACTTGCACGTCCACGACCAGACCAGAGCACACAGGCTCGAGGGCCAAGCGAGCAAGCGACCCCATCGACTCGGACGCGGCAGCCACACCAGAGTCGTCTGGTCGTTCAACAGCTTGAGCACGCCTGGTTGCGGCTCGCCTCGTACTCCGTGGCGGAGCGTGCGCACCTTGCCGTCGCGCAGACGGTCGCGAAACTGACGCAGTCGACGCTCGCCTTCATACGTAGATGCCTCGGCGGCTGTGGTCTCTCCCGAACGTGCCATAGCGATGCGTCTCGAGTCGCTGACTTGGACGCAGGAGATCAGCCGACTTGCATCAGCTCTTGCTTCGTCAGTGTCCCGCCAAAGATGCCGCCGACTCCACCGTCAAGCAGTCGACATCTATCTTTGGTGCGGGTTCTTCGCCGCTCCGACGCCTTGATGTCATCAGTGCTCCGTTTCATCGCGCCGCCACAGTAAATCATCAAGATATTTGTGCTTGCCATGGTGGCGACCGAAATAGCTTTAGACACGTCTGCGCGCCACGCTTCTCCACGACAAAGCACCCAACCGCGTCGCCACCAGCAGCAACTGGCGGTCTGTTGTGTCCCCAGTCACGACCGTGTCGCCGTCATGAGCAAACGGCGCGGCACTGGCGGCGCGGGACCGGCTGGTTCCCTGTCATCATCAACCGTTCATGACAGTGGAGCGCACCAAGTGGTGGCCTATGGTTGGGAATGGGCACTTGACGCACTCGCCAACGACCCGGACCGTCACTCGCGCGTCATCAACATCCCCGACACGATCGTGCGTCGACGCCGGATAGCTGGCAGCGCTGTACCAGCCTCTGATGGCAACTGGCAGTGGGTCTTCACGCGCAAGAACGGCACCATCTCCAAGAAGAAGTTGCCCGTGGCGAGTACAGGAGCTGGTGTGGATGGCGTCCAGCTGATGAACAAGGTCCGGGATCGACTCGTCCAAGTCGCCAGTCGCATCCGCGCCGCTAAAGAGCAGCCCTCCGTATCGACGCTATCGATGCCGCCATGTATTGCTGCGCTGTACTTTCAGGACAGTGACGGTGTCAGCAGTAGTGGAGACAGCGCGAGGTTTTTGCAGCCTGCCGAGCTGTTGGAGTGGCTCGAGCTGCTTCAGCATGACGAGAGCGCAGCTACCAGGAGGGTGCTCGGGCTCCAAGCGTTCATCCCGAACGGTGACAGGAAGGGTGAGAACTCTAGCCTTCTCTTCGTCCAGTGGCACAGTGCCAAGTCGTCGAGTGAAGCGGCAAGTGTCTCCATCGAGCGCCGATTAGGCGACTTCAGTCCCAACGAAGCCACGAAAGTGCTGCCTCTCGAGCTGTCGCCGTCAGTCGAGACTGCTATTCGGCAAATGACAGACGTGATCGTGAACAGTTTAGCTCGCGCATCGAGTGGGAACACTCTATCAAGCGCAGATCTCGTGTTTGTCGTCGACGACTCGCAGAAGGTCTGGCTCCGCTGCATCCCTCGCGTCTGCGTCAATGTGAATCTCACCTCGGGGAGCACTATGAAGGCCGCACTACCAACCTTACAGCAAGCGCCAGCCACAGATACGGGAGCTGCTCCAAAGTGCAGCGGTGAGTTCTGTCGGACTCCGATCTCTTCGCTTTCTGGTCTCTACCGTCTCTGTCGGCGCCACAATGGGGATCAAGCGAAGGACGACGGGATCCCATTGCCTGACGCGGGTCAGCGCTTCAAACTGGGCAACAACAGCCTCCTCCTAGCTCACGCTGAGCTCTCCTTCCTACACGGCAACGGACAGAGTACAGTTGACGAGGAAGACGACGATGCGCTAGCACTCCGGTGGCATGAAGCGGACAATGTCTTTCGAGCTGAGATTGGCCGTGCGCAACCCGCGCAGTTCTACAAGCAGGTGCTCGTGTGCGCCAATTGCCACCGCGTCTATTCGGAGATCAGTCGCGTGCGTGAGCTTGGCTTTCGTCGACGACCGCGCAGCGCGGCATCGAAGCCGACGATTGCTCTTCACGATACAGCTAGCAACTGCTCGTCATCACTCACACAGGGTGAGGATGACGCCTACGACAAGATGTTCTTGGAGGAGCTGGCAAAGCAGTCCGAAGCACTCGGGCCCGAACACGATGAAAGAGCGTCCAGTGTGGGTTCCAGTCGCCAACGAGCGCAGAAGCCGGATGGGTCTGTCTTGCCGAGTCTGCCGGGGACAATAAAGACAGCGAAATCCACCAAGAAGGTGCCACCACCGACTGTCTCCGTCAACAACAACGCCAATGCCAACAGCAGCAACAATCAGCCTGTTGTCGACGAGGGGACGATCGTGCGTATCCGAACTCTCGAGAAGGAGCTGGCAGTCACTGAGGCATCTCTCTCCGCAGCCGAGGCACAGACGCGCAAGCTCACGACCGAGCTAATGCAGACGCGCTCGCAGTGCGCTGCCATGCTCAAGGAGAAGGACGAGCAGCATCGGCGGCAGCTTCTCGAGCGCGACCTCGAGTTCCACTCGACACGGCAGCAGCCGGCCGACTCGAGTGCGTCAGGGGGAAGCGAGCAAGTGTCGCGGCTGATTGAGACCATCGACGCGCTCAATCGCCAGCTAGACGACGCGACTGTGGCCCGGGACACAATCTCACAGCAACTCACGCTGGCACACCGCACGGAGCTCAAGCGTGTGCACGACAGCCATCGATCGGAGCTGGAGGCGCTGCGATTAGCCGAACACACGGCCAAGGAGCAGACGGAGGCGCTCCAGAATCAGCTGCTGACACTGCAGGCGCAAGCGCAGGTCGCAACCACCCAGGCAAAGCACGCTACTGCCGCGTTGAATGACCTCACTGTGAGGACGCTGCCTGTGCTCGAGGAGAAGAACCGGCGGTTGGAGCGGCAGCTCGCGGACGCCTTGGCTCAACAGCAGAGCTCGGTTGCCAAAGGCAAACCGTCAGCGACAGTTGACGAGGTGGAAGCTGTCGAGAAGCGGTGGCGCAACAAGGTCGAGTACTTGAAGGCGCAGCTCGCGTCCGAGATGAAGTGCAAGGAGGAGCTCGGCGCGCACCTGGCGCAGGTCACGGTCGCAATCGAGAAGGGGAAGCAAGACAAGAAACAGGCGCTGATGGAGCAGGAGCAAACCTTGAAAGCGCAGCTCGAACGCGCTCGAGAGGCCTTCGCCAAGGAGAGCGAAGCCACCGCGGCGCAAATGGCACAGACCCAAGCTAAGGTGGTGACGCTGCAGGCGAACGTGACGGACCTCGTGCAGGAGCTGACGGTGGTCAAGTCCAAGGAGGCGAACGCACGCCTCGCCGTGGACAAGATGGCCGAGGAGCAGGTGCGTCTAACTCGCCAACTCGTCGACGCGGAATCCGCGCTCGAAGCACTCCAAGAGAAGACCAAGGCGATCATGACCGGCAGCTCTGGAGGTGCAGTGAACAGCGCGCAGGCAGCTTCAGAGGAGACGAACCGCGTTCAGATGGAGGCGCTGATGCGGCGACTGGACAACGAGCGGCAGTACTTGAAGAACCAACTCGAAGGCGAGCAGGAGGAGCGCGACAAGAGCCAGCAGCAGGTCGCGGCGCTCCAGCGAGAGCTGCGCGAGCTCCAGAGCACCGCCGAGCTCATGACACGCGAACTGGAGCAGAAGATGAGCGCCGATGCGGCCGAGCGCCTGCGAAGCGAGCAGCAGTTGCGCAGCGCACTCCAGTGCGCCGAAGAAGAGAAGACGCTGCTCGGACGCCAGCTGCGGGAGGTTCAGAGCAAGTTCACCCAAGCGAGAGAGCAAGCCTTGCTGGATCGAGACGAGGCCGAGTCAGCTCGGCGAGAGATGCTGGAGCTTCGCGCGCAGGCCGCCACCGCCAGTGAGGAGGCCGCGAGGGAGAAGCAGGCCGCTCGAGCGGCTAGTGAGCGCATGGCGGCGTCCGTCGCAGCGGTCAAATCGTCTCTGCATGGCGTGGAGCAAGAGAAGAACGTCCGCATTCAGCGACTGGAGGGTGAGGTCGCGTTGTACTTGAGCAAGCTGGCGGCGGCCGAGGGCGACACGCTCGTGCGTGAAGATAAATGGGCGGCCGAGCGAGTAGCGACAAGGAGAGAGGCCGCGCTCAAGCTGCTTGCAATGACCTTGAGGCTGGGCGAAGCCAAGGCTCGACTGCGAAGTGTCGGGCGTGCGTTCCGACTGCTATCCGATGCCAACGTACGAGCAGAAGTCGAGTGCGAGCTGAGTCGCAGGCACACGAGCCACGTTGAGGCCGTCGAGGAGCAACTAAGCGAGCAGATGGCGCTCAAGTGCGACCAACTCGCTCAGACGCTTAACGACGAGCGGCTTGCAGCACTCAAAGACATGAAGGAGGCGCACGATCGCGACCGAGAGGAACTGCACGAGTTCTTCCAGCAAGAGAAAGCGGAGCTACAGGAAGAGCTGTCCGCGCAGCACACAGCGCAGCTTCAGGAGTTGACGAGCAAGTTCGAGGCGGCGATGAGCGACGGAGCCGCAAGCGCGATGGCCGAGGCTCAAGTGATGCGAAAGGCGCGTGATGCTGCAGTTAGCGAGCGCGACTCGGCTCTAGCGGACGCTGGTCAGTGGCAGCGCACGTGCAAACAGCTCTCCGAGGCAGCGAAGGAGACATTGGAGGCCCAAACACGCGACTGGCAGGCAAAGGAAGCGGTCTTGAGGGATGCGATGAGTGCGTTGGAGTGCCGACTCGCGATGCTAAAGGAAGACGTAGCTGGGAAGCTGATGACTGCAGTTGAAGCGTTGTCCGTGGCACACTCGAAGAAACTCGCGAGCTTGCAAGCAGATCACGAACTCCGCGTCCAGGAGTTGGTGGCAGCGGAGACCGCCCGACTCGCTGCAGAGGCACATGCCAAGTGCTCACAGCTAGACCAACAGCACTCAAAGGAGCTGGAAGACCTCAAGGCCCGGCACCAAGAGCAACTGGAGCGAGAGCGAGAACAAGTGAACGCGCAGTGGACACGAGAAGTAGCCGCGCGTGACGAGACGCACGCTTCGACCCTCAAAGCTGCCATCGAGAGGACCGAGTCACGCGCTCAGCAGCAGTTGGATGCGCTTCAACGGGAGCTGACGGAACGCAAGGCCACGGCGGTGATGCAGTGCACGTCCAAGTGGCAGCGCGCGCTCGAGGAGCAGCAGGAGCGACTTGAGGCTGACAAGCAGCTCGCGTACCAACAGGGTATGCGTGACCGCGAGGCCGAGTGGCAGCAGGCCGCCGTGCAGATCAAAGCCAAGCAAAAGGAGGAGTTGGATGAGGTCCAACACGAGGCCGTGCGGGCCATCCAGGCGGCTGAGGAGCGGCACCGCATCCAGTTCCAGGTCAAGCTGGAAGACGCGACTCGAGAGTTTGAGGCCAAGCTCGCCGACCAAGTGGAGCGAGCGACATTGCAAGCCACCGAGAGCGAGCACCGAGCTGCACTGGAACTCATAGCCTCGAGTGTGGAGCAGACGCGGGCAGAGCTGGCGACGACGCATGCAAACGAGCTCCAGCATCTTCGCGGCACCCTCACGGTCGAGTTCCAGCAGCAGGTTCAGCGGCAGACAGCGGCGTTCAATGAGGAACGACTGGTGTTGATCGACCAGCGAACTCGGGAGCTTGCGGACCTGAAGCTCGAGCTGGAATCGCAGTGGACGCAGCGCCTTGGGGACGCAATGGACGCCAAGCAGCGCGAGCTCGAAGCGCAGATGGACAAACTGCGCGAGCAACTCGCGGACGAGAGCGACGACGCGCGGCGAGAGCTCGAGCAGCAGTTCGCCGATCAACTCGCCAACACGTTGGACAAGCAGCGTGAGGAGCTGGCGCGCGAGCAAGAGGACGCCATTGCGCAGGTGCACGAGGACTCGGACAAGCTGCTGGAGCAGGTGGAGCTGGCCATGGGCGAGCTCAAGGCTCAAAAGGAGCGGCTGGAGCGCGAGCTCGCAGGTCTCCGGGCCTCGCTCGAAGAGGCCGAGGATGGCCAGTTCGATGCGCGAGAGATCGCCAAGGTCGTGCAGCAGCGCGCGGCGCTCGAGCGTCTGCGCTTCGTCATGTTGGCGCACAAGCAATCGCACGACCGCACCGAGAACGAGCGAGCGCTCACGGCCACGTTCGAGGCGCAGCGGCAGCAGCTGGAGCTCGAGGCGTCTCAGGAGCGCGCCAAGTGGCGGGAAGACGCCGCGCAGGCCGTCGCAGCGTGGAAGCAGGTGCGAGACGCCCACGACACCATGCGGCAGGCGCTGACGACCTACAAGCGCGACGAGCTCGTGGCACACCGCAGCGCGAGCGCCGTGCTGGCCAACGAGATCGCGATTGTGAGTCGGCAGATGGACGAAGTGACCGAGACGCAGGCGGCTCTCGAGCGCGACGTGGTGGCGCTGCAGAGCGAGGCGCAGCAGGTCGAGGCGGCGCTGCGCCAGCTCGCGCTGCAGCCCGCCGAGGCGGCGCTCAACATGGCGGTGGTGGCCAAGAAGCGGCGGCTGAACGAGGAGTTCGAGGCGCTGCTGGAGCACATGGAGCGCAAGAAGAGCGAGCAGCGCGCCGGCGACAAGACGCTCGCGGGGCTGCGCGCGCGGCGCGAGGACAAGGAGCGCGAGCTCAAGGCGCTCGAGCGCACGCTCGTCGAGATCCTTGTGCAGCAGCAGAAGCAGGTGCTGGCGCAGCTCGCGAGCGTCCAGAGCGTGCACATGGCGCTGGCCGCATCCTAGCGCGCAGCGAGTGGACGACTATCAACGTATTTATTCCCTTCCTGGAGGCTGCTGTCGTGTCCTTGGTCTCCCTGCCTTGACTACTGGGATGCCGCCGCTGCCACCGCGTCCTTCTCCTCCTGCAGCCGGCGCCGCGCTTCGTTCTCCACCAGCACAAACACCTGCAGCAGCAGTCGAGTGGCGTGAGGCGGCCAGTCCATCCGCGTGAGATTGACCGACGAACCCAACGTACCCGACGCTCCTCCATGTACTTGCTCTGCAGATAGAAGCCGTAGTAGGCACCACCAAGGCCGCCGCAGAAAGCGAACAGCGCGCGGCCCATAGAGCTGCCACCGCCAACGTTCACGCCGGCGGGACGGCCCATGGGCGGCCGCGGCGGCGGCGCGAGAGGTGCGGGCACCTTGTCGGTCATTTTGAGTGCCGTTGAGATAACGGCTGGGCAATGGCAGATATTGCTCTGACCTGTGATCGCGCATGGTGCGACAAGCAGAATGCTTGCTGATTGGTTGAAAGGCCGTTTGGAGGCACCGGCAGTCCATGGATTTGGTCTTTTTCTTGTGCACGACGGTTTCGTCGATGGATTTGCATCGAATGTACGAGGTTCCTGGGAAAATGATGAGCACCTGTTTTTGCAGGTCGAGGTAGTTTGCTATCTCACCGACCTGCTATAATACGTGCTTGTGGAATGGCCCCTCGCTTGAGGAGTTCCCGCAACTCGACATCCATGAAATTCTCAAAAATCGTCGATTAGAGGTCGGAGGCTGCATACAAACATCAAGATGTTCACCCCAATCTTGGCGCTTTGCGGCCCGGTTGAAGTTGCAAGGCGCCAGGCGGTCCTGTCGCGCCTGAGCGGCCGCGAAGTTTCACGGGGGGCAGAGGCAACGGTGACAACCACAAACGAGAGGAAGTGGCGAAGACGACGTGGACGCCTCTTCCTCGAGGAGGTGACCCAGCCACTGCGGTGAGGAGGTCCTCCAAGGCCAAGGAGATCAAGAAGAAGAAGAAGCTTGGAGTCGCGCGGCCGCCGCCGCAGATCGATCGCCGAGCGGTCGCGATGGGGAAGTTGTTCGTCGTGCAGCTCCGGCGCCACATCTTGACGAAGATACCGCGGCGGAAGCGACGGCGGCCAGCCGGCCCACCTGCCGTCTCGAGGATGGTGCCGTCGGCGTGCCACGGACGCTGCTTGCAAGCACTCACTACTTCGCTCGAGGATGGACGACTGCCTTCCCGGCACTTCTGCTGTTTTCGTCGTCGGTGTTCGTCCACTTGGTCGACAGTGCACGCACCACGCACCGCGGGCTCCTGTCTAGCGGTAGCTGTCGGCGGCAGCAGCGCTCCAGTGTGGACGCAGCGAGGCTTTGGACCACGCCGAGTGGTCGCGTCTCCACTGCTCGGAGTGCCAGCTCGGCCCGCAGACCCACTGATTGATTTCGTTAGGCGACCAGAGCTCGTTGCAGCGATGACGCGAAAGAGATCAGCGCCGTGTTGGTAGCACTTGAAGGACGTGGAAGAAGAGGTCGAAGGCAAGTTCAAGTTGTCCCGTGTTTCGTGCATCCACTGTGGCGAAACGACGTCAGCAGTCTGTGAGGCAATGAAGAAGCACTTGGACAAGTGCTTGAAGGTTCCGACATCCATCGCGTGCCCTCCAGTCTGTAGCGCTCAGAGTGGAGGGGCTGCTGCTACCCCGATATCAGCGGAAACCGTGGCACAACAGCTCAAGTGGAGCACATGAGCAACTCGTGGCGGTTTGCTGACACTCGACCAGGTGTGGCAGGGATCTGTTGGAGTTGGTCGGAGCGACTTTGGTGTGGCAACGCCACGGTTGTTGGCGCCTGTTTCGGAAGCTTCGAACGAGCCTTGGAGAATTCCGGATTCTTCGGGGCTTCGACTCATCGCCATGTGTGGCAACGGCGGCCGGCGGCAGACACGCTGTTGACGAGCAGCACAACTTCGGCGAAGTTCGACATGGAAACAAAAAACGCAAATATGTATGCAGACAAGTTGTCAACAGCAAACAGTGTGAACGCCCACCGCTTCGCGCTGCATTCCATGCCCACGACGATGCGCTGGGATCGGATCCTGAGCGATGCTCGATGGCTGCGTCTTGCTTGCTCACACGAGCTCGTCGCGGATCGGGTCCCAGTCGGTGACAAAGTACTCGTCCAGCGCGTCCAGGCGGTCGACCTGCTCCTTGGACAGCTTGATGTTCACCGCCTCCAGGTTCTCCCGCTGGCGCGCTGGGTTGGACGACTTGGGCAGCGAGATGTAGTCCTTCGCGAGGCTGTAGGCCACGAGCACCTGTCCGACGCTCGCGTTCACCTCCTGCGCGACCTTCTCCACCTCTGGGTCCCGCATGCGCATCGCCTTGGCCAGCGGCGAGTACGCCTCCATGTACACGCCCTCGGCCTGGAAGAACTGCACGACTTCCGTGCGCGTAAGCCACGGGTGCAGCTCCACCTGGTTGACCGCGGGCTTGACGCGCCACGTCTTGGCCAGCCGCTTGTAGTGCGCCGGGCTGAAATTGGACACCCCAATGTCGCGCAGCACGCCCTCTGCTTGCAGGTCCTCCAGCGCGCGCCAGGTCTCGGCCCGCGTCGACGCGCGGCCAGGCGCGTGCAGCAGGTACAGGTCAATGTAGCCAAGCCCGAGGCGCGCGTTGCTCGCGCGTATGGCACTCACCGCGCGGTTGTAGCCCCAGTTGTTGGTGAAGAGCTTGCTCGTGACGAAGATCTGCTCCCGCGGGATGCCCGAGTCGCGCACGGCGCGGCCCACCTCCTCTTCATTGTCGTACAGCTCGGCCGTGTCGATGTGCCGGTAGCCAAGCTTGAGCGCCGACAGTACGTCCGCGTAGTCCGCCAGATACGAGCCAAAGCCCAGCGTTGGGATCTCGGCGCCGCTCGGCAGCCGCTTGGTCGGGATCTGCGTAGTGATGGTGCTCATGAGCTTGCTTCGCGTGTCGTGGTCTCCTCTCCGTGCTTCGGTCTCTGCTTGGTCTTCTTTCCCGCAATGAGGAGCGACTCGAGTGGCGCCGTCTCTTTGCCTTGCAGCGCGGCCATGTAACCACGTGTACCCTCTGTGTAACCAAATGGGTTGACAACTTCAACTTGGAGAAACGAGGGGCCAGGGAGGCCCGATCGACAAGGAAAGACCCATGTGGACGCGTCTGGAAGCTGCTTGAGGAGCGTGCGATATGGATCAGCAGTGCTGACTGCAGGCGTTGCTTGGGATTGTCGTTTGGTCCAGCGTATAAATAACTCGGGTGGTATTGAGAAGGAATGGCACGTTTCTCAGAGGAAAATCCCGCCACGGAGCAGCATGCCAGCGCCAAGGCAGCAGCCATTGAGGAGAGCCCCTGCACCGACACTTTCATCTGCAGCTCGGTATGACCGGCGGCATGGGGCGGACACGAGGAGTAGCGCGGTGAAGCTGCTACCGCGAAAGCGCCTGCAGTGCTTCTCAGTCGCATGTGGAGGTACTAGCAGTGCTTGTGGAGGTTTGGGATTCATTGCATTGACTGTTTTCTCCCTGTCCGAGTGAGCAGACATGCTCCACCTCGAATTTGGCGACAAGATCGTTTTGCCACCCGTACGGCTCCCTTCTCCGCCGTGTGTGTGCATGCTTTACAATAGATGTGTGCTGATCCCTCAGTGACGGTCTTCAAACAGAAAATGCTGTTGGAGCTCCAGTGCTTGAAGATACCAACGCCACTGCTCTTCCAGGTCGGTGCCCCATCGTTCCGTGTCCACCTTTTGCTCGTGCAATCCGTTCATAACAAGAGTCATGCCGTCTTTACTGGCATTGGATCTGAAGATTCAACCGCACGGCTCAACTGGTACAGACAGCGGCGAACAGCCGACAACGCAGTACTGCTCGGTACAAGAGTTTAGCGCTCCCGAGGGTACTGCGTATATCCCCTACTGGATGATGCAGCGCCTTCTCATCGAGGAAGGTGCGGCTGTTGTTGTGGCAAGCATCGTGGACGTGCCGCGGGGTACCTACTGCCGCCTTCAACCTGAATCGGCGTCCTTCCTTTCGCTCGCTGCCGACATCGGTCCCAAGGTGGTGCCATCGCGTGTGTCACGGTGATGCTCTCTGTCAAACTGTTTTGTGAATCTGACGGTGCCGTGGCTGTTGAAGGTGTTGATGGAGAGCGCGCTTCGGAGGTACTCTGTTCTCTCGGTGGACGCCGCGATCCTCGTCGAATACGGAAACGAACGCTTCTACCTACGCGTCGTTGAGCTCCGACCTGCGCACGTCGTTTCCCTTTGCGGCGATGTTGACCTCGAGACCGACTTTAGCGCTCCTGAGAATTCGGATCCGAAGCGTCCGCGGTCTCAGGAAGAGTGCAATCGAGGCCAACTGCGAGAACAACAACGAGACAGCAATGAAGGCAACAGCAACAAGCCTGGAAACGCCTCTGCAGCCGAGCCAACCGCCGAAGCTAACTTGCCAATGACAACAAAGCAACCAATTCTCAACAGACCGGAAGTGTCATCAACACAAGGGAATCTCGGACTCAAATCACAAGGACAGCCATCCCAAGTTGTGTTACATTCCCAACCAGCTCAAAACTACTCGCTTCAGCGAGCCCAACAATGTGTTCGGGAGCGGAAATCAGTTTCGACGTCTGCGATTGCCGCATTGGCCACAGAGGAGTCGACGGCGATGCACTTGCGTCGAGCGGAGCTAGCGTTCAGCACCGTTGGGCACCGACTTGTCGACGAAGCGAAGCCTCAAGATGCGAGAAACGATATCACCAGCAAGAAGAAGGATTCACCTGTAAGCAGCACCAAGACTGAAATTTCAAGCATTCCTCCGTCAAGCGCGACAGATACAACATCAACACAGACCAGCGAGTGTTCGCTCTGTCTGGCGCAGATCCCTGATGCTGCAAAAGAGCTCCACGCCGTCCGATGTGCTCGGAATCCGGCATATCACAAGGTAATTTCAGCTGTCAGCTGCATCAATGACGCCTTACAATCATCTAACAGCGCCGTCTTTGCAGTTTGAGTGTCCAGTGTGCCATGAACGGATCACCAAGGCGATGAAGGTCCAGCATGTGCACTGCTCTCACTGCGCCAAAGTCCTCTCCAGTGTGGAGGAGCAACGCTCGCATGAACACAATGCGCACACGGTGACGACCAAGTGTCGAGAATGCGGCGTAGAGTTCAGCCGCGACGCTCTGAGCGCACATTCTGCCAGCAAAGAGTGCTCTCATGCGTTTGAGCCGGTGAGTCGAGCTCGTTGCTCTGTTGCGGTCGATTGAGGATGACTGATCTAACGCTGCTTCTGCTGCTTGCAGTGCGCGATCTGCGGGCTCGCGTACAAGCGCAAGGATATGACTGCGCACATAGCAAGCTGCGCCAACCGGACCGACAAGTGCGAGGTAGTGCATTCCCCCTATCGCTTCGTTGGCGTTTGTATCTGCATTCGGTTCACATGACCCTGGGAGCATGCAGGTGTGCCAGCGCTTTGTAAAAGTTGTCGACATGGCAACCCACAACTGCACTGGCGAGCTAATGAGCGCTAGCGAAGTGATCCAGCGTGCAGTGCTTCCCTCGATTGGTTTTCGAGCCCCAAGCACTCGAGACAAAGCCTCAAGTGTGGCAGTGGATGATCGCAGTCGGTCATTCGAGTGTCCATACTGCAGCCACGCCGGGTTCAAGGACGCGGCCAGCGTCGAGCGGCACGTAGCAGGTGAGTGCCGCATCGCTAGGTCGTTCTCGTCATCACAGAGCGCCAGCAACCAGCGTGACGAGAGCGAGGCGCCGCACGCTCCAGCACGCAACGTCGTCCCCTCTTCGGATCCGATAGAGCCGGTGGCCGTCCGCGAGCTGCTCCAGGGCCGGCTCCGGCGCAAGGACGACGCCGCGCGGATAGTGCGCACGCGCTTCCCTCCCATCGCCAGCAATAACCAGACGGCAAGCGACGCGTCCGGCCGCTCCAGCAAAAGCGGGACAAGGAGGAGCACACCAACGTCCGCATGCGCCGCCAAGTCCGCCGGTCGAGCTCCAACAGCAGCGAAGAAGGCTCCAGTGCAGACACGCGCACCGACTGGAGACGCAGTTGGTGACACACTGGGCGTGCGCAGCTCATCCTGCGTGCTGTCGGCCCCCGTCGCGGTCGCCAAGCGGAACCCACGCCGACACCTTGCGCCATCTTGACAACATGGGTTCAAGCGGGTCATTCCGACTGTAACCTCTCGTCCTTGGCGGGGTTACGCTTGGTTTGGCGCCAAAACGTCGTTTAGGTCTTTTCGGCCAATCAGAACGCGGTATCCTTTCGGAAGAGAGCGAGAGAACATACAAATTTCTATATGAATCGAGATGTCGCCCCTCCGCGTTCGGTTTTGGCGGGCACGTCGTACCCCCTCGCGTTTTGGCGCCAACCATCAGAGGGCGGAACCGAGGAAGGGAACGAGGCAACCGGCGCGGCAGTCGGGAATTTCGTCTCGAAGAAGCAAGCGCAGTCGTCTCCAGCACCTCCCCGGACGTCTCCCCAGCCAGCCGTAACCATGTTCGAGGCGCGTCTCCCGCAGGGCCGCATCTTCAAGCTGATCGTGGAGGCGATGAAGGACCTCATCTCGGAGGGCAACATCGACTGCACCAAGTCGGGCCTGGCGCTGCAGTCGATGGACGGCTCGCACGTGTCGCTCGTGTCGCTGCTGCTGCGCGCCGAGGGCTTCGAGCACTACCGCTGCGACCGCAACATCTCGCTGGGCGTGCAGACGGCCTCGCTCTCCAAGATCCTCAAGTGCTCGGGCAACGACGACGCGCTGTCGCTCTCGGCCGAGGACAACGGCGACGCGCTCAACATCATGTTCGAGGCCACGTCGGGCGACCGCGTGTCGGACTTTTCGCTCAAGCTCATGGACATTGACAGCGAGCACCTGGGCATCCCGGGCACCGAGTACGTGGCCACGGTGCGCATGCCCGCGGGTGAGTTCCAGCGCATCTGCCGCGACCTGCAGACCATGGGCGACACGTGCTCCATCGCCGTGGGCAAGGAGGGCGTCAAGTTCGCCGTGTCGGGCGACCTGGGCGCGGGCAACATCACGCTCAAGAACAACACGGCCGCCGAGAAGGAGTCGGACCGCGTCATCATCACGATGGAGGAGCCTGTGGAGCTGACGTTCGCGCTCCGGTATTTAAATATGTTCGCCAAGGCCACGCCGCTGTCGGAGACGGTCACGCTGTCCATGTCGCCGGGCATCCCCGTCGTCGTCGAGTACGCCATCGGCGACATGGGCTACATGCGCTTCTACCTGGCCCCCAAGGTCGAGGAGGACGACTAGGCCGGGCAAGATCGCGGCTGGAGGGCGACGGATACGCTCAGGCTGCAGCATCCGATGCGCGCCGTCCTCCTTTTGGCGCCGTCCGTGAGGGTTTTACGGCGTGGAAGCCACCGACGCACGAAATATATAGCGTTAGATTCATGCGGATCGATTGTCATTTTTCTTGGAGTCAAGGGTGTAGTTGTTGTGCAGTTCCAGCGTCATCAAAACTCGAGTTTTCCGTGTGGACGGACGGCCCTGAAATGGAAGTGTAGAGAGCAAAATGGGGTGTGGTGTATCACCAATCGCGTCTTGATGGCAACGACTGTGTGAGCCTTGGTTCGGGGCTCATGCGGACCACTGCTTGAGGTTCGAGAACGTGACGTAGAAGAACGTGAGCAGCCCAATGAGCACGACGGACGAGTCGACCACCTTCTCGAACAATGGAGCGTTTGGGTGGAGCTTCATGTAGAAAAGCGGCGGGTACACGAAGCTCAGCGGGACTAATGGCATGCACAAGGATCACACTGGTGAGTCAATTGTCCAGAGCAGTGGCGGTGAGTGAACGATGGGTTCTTACCGCAGCAGAAGGCGCCGACGATGGAGACGAACAGGTCGAGCCGGGACTGGCCAAAGTACGCGATTGACACGGTCACGACCACAGCGGCGGCGCGGAAGCAGTTCTTGGCAACCTTCTGCCCGGACGCGCGCTGCGGGAACCCGAGCATCTCCTCCATGATCTTCACGGCCGGGAAGAGGAACAACGGGTACGATAGCAGCTGCGCGCACGAGTAGCCGAACTGGACCGAGATGGACCAGCCGTTGCGCGGCAGGCTGGACGTCACCATGGCCTCGATCCCGTTGCCGATCGCCACGTAGTTGGTCGCCGCGAAGAACGAGTAAAAGAAGAGCAGCCCGACCACGGTGCAAGCCAGCAGCTTGGGGAACTTGGCCTGGCGCGCCTTGTTGAGCGCCGTCTGGGTCGGGATCACAAGGCCAATGCCCTCAAACGTGAACACGGCTGTGCCAACGAACACAGGGTAGTCGCGCTCGTTGAAGTACGTGACCTCCTGCGGACCTTCGGACGCGAGCAGCGAGAAGCTGTTGCCAAGAATGTATGCGAGGCCGTAGAGGATGAACACGTCGGCGATCAGGTTGCTGATGGTGAAGTAGCTGATGTACCGGATCCACGACAGCGGGATGTACACGAGGATCTGGAGCAGAATCAGCGCCGACGTGGACACTGGCGCGCCGCAGTATGCGAGCACCTGCGCCATGTTCTGCGCGACAAAGATGACGTACGTGCAGCAGAAGCCTGCCTGCATGAGGATGATGGAGATCTGCACCGAGCGCTTTCCCCACGAGCCAAACGCCTTGAAGCCAATGTGGCCGTACGTGCCGCCAACAAGCGCGCGGCATTGGAGCAGCCGCAGCATCGCGTACAGCGTGAGCGCAGCCACTAGCGTGAGGCACAGCGGAGAGAAGAGCAGGCCGCCACTACGGAATCCGTCGGGCAGGAACAGGATGCCGGTGCCCACGAACGACTTGAGCAACGTCAGCAGCGCGTGCCACAGCGTCGTCGTCTTCTCTCGGGGCGGTGCAACTGGCCTCTTGGCCTTGGGCGGCGTCGCCTTGACGCTCGGGCTGCCGGTCAATGGGAACTTGCCGCGCACCAGCGCCGTGCGCTCGGTCGGCGTCGGTGTCCTGCGTTGCATCGAAGGAAACAGACGAGTCAGCCTCTGGCGCAACGTTATCATCGCTACGCCATTATGAAACGCACCCGCGGGAGGGCGTGCGCCGGTACTGCGGCAGGCGCATGAGCATGGCGGCCGTAGGCGTCTGCAGCAGGTTTTGCACACGGTCCTCGACCGACAGCTCGTCGAAGGCGTCGTTGTCCTGCGACAGGATGCTGCTGATGACGGGGTCGTACACGTCGTTGATGGCGTCGATGATTTGGTCGCGCAGCGCCTGCGAGACGGGCCGCGCGCTGGCCTGCGTTTGTAGGTGGTGTCTCCGGAAGCCGCCGGGCACGGCGATGTCCATGGCGCGCGGCGTCGTGTTGTCCGGGAAGTTGCTGCCCGGGTCCGAGTCGGCGCGCGCGCGGCCGTTCTCGAGCGCCGTCGGCGTGCGCAGCGCCTTCTGCAGGTCATACACGGCGTCCGCCATCTTCTCCTTCAGCACCTTCCTCTTGCTCTTTCTTCTTGGTGGTGGTGGTGGCGGCAGCCGCCTTTCTTCTCTTGCTCTTGTTGCGGTGGCGGAAGAAAGGAAAGTGAGCGGCATGGTTACACTTGTGCTTGCCAACAGGTTACGTTCGGAAGGGAGCAGTAAACACTTGGGATTTGTATGTGGCAACGGGCGGCCAGTGACGTTCTGCGCGTCGCTCGCCATGTGCGGATAGACCATCACTCCAGGGCGACCACACAACGCGAGACGAAACGCCCCAGGACTTCAAGCGCCGTCCACTGCAGAACCCTCTCTATCGTTGAAATCCTGTCGAATACGATGCCGCATCGCTCCAATTGGCACAAAGTCGCTCTTTCAAAGCGTATAGTCTGCATAATCCAATTCATTCCTGTCAGTGAACAAAATTCAAATTGAAAAGTTTTCGGCCGTCCGTTAGGGTAAGGGCTCAAGGGCGGAAGAGACGACGGAACACTGTACCGACGCCTAATCTTCGTGGACCACATCCTCGAATGTGTCCCACATAACCAATTGTCTCTCTATACAAGCGCACCACGGTACCTCCCCCAAACGCTCCGCTTCCAAGCCCCAACAAGCGTCCATCCGCCCACACCTGCCCGCCCTTCCGCCGCGATGGACTCGCTGGCCCTGTACGCGTCCAGCGACGACGAGGCAACGCCCCCGACGGCCGCCACCACCTCCTCCGCCCCCCAGGATGCATTCCAGCCACTGCGATCCGTCAACTCGGCGCCTGCGGTCGTCCCCTCGGCGTCCGCCGCCGGCCAGTCGAACGCGGCGTTGGCACTCGCGGCCGCCTCGCAGAAGCAGCTCGCGCTCAACCTGCCGGTGGACGCGACGCTCGCGCCCGTCTACGGTCCCTCGTCCGGCTTCTCCGAGGGCGGCAGCGCCGTCGTGAGCGCTCTCGTGGTGGCCGGCAGCGGCAAGCAGGTGGTCACGGGCGTCGTGGAGCGCGCCGACGTGGACGACCTGAGCTTCGAGGCGCAGTACCACACGTACAATCAGCAGCAGCACGCGCTGCGGCCCGCTCCGACCCGCGGGAAGGGGGCACCGCCCCCGCCGCCGCCCTTCAGCGCCGACGCGATCGTCCAGGCTGACGGTGAGAACGTCTTCACGGGCGGCAAGAGACGCAGCAAGAAGCGGCCGCAGCCCACGGACGAGCTCGCGGTCGTGGGGGACGCCGACGTGCACGGCGTCTGGGCGCCGTACAAGGACAAGAACCGCGTGCCGACGGACGCCGAGGCCGGCACCATGACGGAGGAGCAGATCCGGCTGCGCGAGGAGTACCAGGAGGCCAAGCGCCGCCGCGCCGAGGCCGTCGAGGCGTTCGACGAGGACATGGACTTCGACCGCATGGTCGAGAAGAAGACGGGCCACCTGCTGCCGGCGCGGCTCAAGGCCGGACAGACGGCGGGCGAAGCCTCCACCGCCTTCCTCGGCGCGCAGGAATACGACTACCAGGGCCGCTCGTGGGTCGAGCCGCCGCGCGCGCTGCGCAACGCCGACCCGGCGGACCACGACGTGTTCCTGCCCAAGCGCTGCATCCACACGTGGAGGGGCCACACCAAGGGCGTGCAGGCCATCGAGCTCTTCCCGCGCGTGGGCCACCTGCTGCTCTCGGGCAGTCTGGACCACTCGCTGCGCATCTGGGACGTGATGAACGACCGCGAGTGCCAGCGCGTGTACAACGGGCATACGGGCGCCGTGCGCGGGCTCCACTTCTCGAACGACGGCCGCCAGTTCCTCAGCTGCAGCTTCGACCGCTTCATCCGTCTGTGGGACACGGAGACGGGCCAGAGCGTGGCGAGCTTCACGAACCGCCGCGTGCCGTACTGCGTCAAGTTCTATCCGGAGGACAACGCGAGCTTCGTGATCGGCGACTCGAACAACATGGTGGTGCAGTTCGACGCGCGCTCGGGTGAGATCGCACAGGAGTACAACCACCACCTGCAGGCCGTCAACTCGGTCACGTTCGTGGACGACAACCGGCGGTTCGTGTCAACGTCGGACGACAAGAAGATCCTCGTCTGGGAGTGGGGGATCCCCGTGCCCATCAAGTACATCTCGGAGCCGTCGATGCACTCGATGCCCGCCGTGACGCTGCACCCGTCGGGCGGCTTCCTGGCCGGCCAGTCGCTCAACAACCAGGTCGACGTGTACACGGCACGTGACAAGTTCAAGCGCGTTCGCAGCAAGGTGTTCAAGGGCCACACGGTCGCGGGCTACGCGTGCCAGCTCGCCTTCTCGCCCAACGGCCAGTACCTCGTGTCGGGCGACGGCGAGGGCAAGCTCGCCTTCTGGGACTGGAAGTCCACCAAGATGTTCAAGAAGCTGCGCGCGCACGACAAGGGCCCGGCCATGGGCGTCGCCTGGCACCCGCTCGAGCCGAGCAAGGTCGTCAGCTGCGGCTGGGACGGGCTCATCAAGCTTTGGGACTAGCCTGCGCTGCTGCGGCTGCCGACCAGTGTAGGGCCGCGTAGGGCGGCGGTAGGGCGGTGACCGAGACAATACACTAATAGCTAGCGTATCGACACGATCGTCACCTTGCAGGTGCAGCAGGGCAGGCATCCATCCTCACGCCGGACTCGCCACCGTTGAAGAATCACCGTGGCATGTAGAAGTTCCTGGACACGAGGAAGCGGTGGGGCATCGCCCTACCGGCCATCTCTCGCCCCCCAGCACGTCGATCCAGCGAAATTTGCAGCCGCAGAACCGGCACGGCCAGTCCAGTGGTTGTCCGACGACTCGTCGGATATCATCGCGCGACATGAAGGCCCGCGGTCGACAGTCGTCGGTCGGCTCGACACGTCACGCGGCGTCATATATCACAAGTCGGATCCCGGGAGTTGAGCCCCAAGGTCTGGTCGCCACGGGAAGGGTGGTCGCCCTACTGGTCGCCCAACTGATGGCCCCAAGCAGCTCCAGCATGTTCCTCTCGGCGTTGACGTCTCGGTTCCAGAAGTTTGCCTTGCATCGACTGTTGGCACAAGGCAATGGATCGCCCGGCAACTCGGCCATTGAGGTTGTCGCTTTGCGATGTCTTTTTACAACGTAAACGCGATAATGATAAATATGTTTCTAAAAAAAAACCAACCAACAGACGAACGGACGGACGCAGGAGGGAGGAGGGAGGGCAGGGAGGGCGTCCCGACCTACACGATGAAGGCCGTCTCGGCGTGCACGGTCGGCAGCATGGCGGCGGCGTCCAGCAGTTGGTCGATCTCCTCCTCCGACATGGGCAGCGGCTCGACGTCCGCCAGGAACGAGCCAAACTCGAGCATGTACATGCTGCTCGCCGACATCGACGGCATGTAGGGCGTCGCGCAGCCGGCGGTCAGCGGGCCGAAGCAGCCGGTAAAGTCCAGCGGGTCGTCGTACGCCGCGAAGTCGATGGCGCTCGTGTCGGACGGCGAGGCGCCAGGCGTCGAGCCGTCGTCCACGCCCCGCGGGGACACGTCGCGCATGGCGGTCGGCACGGGGACGGCCGCCCGAGGCTGCTGCTGTTGCTGCGGCTGGCGGCGCAGCGCGCGCGAGTGCGAGCTGGAGGCCGAGGGGGCGCGCAGGCCGCGCTTCCGGCGCGCGATCTTCTCGCGGTACTTCTGCGCGTGGGTCATGGTCTGGCGCGTCGTGCGCGTGCCGACGTGGGCCGCGATCTCCTTCCACGGGCCGGACGGGAACATCTCGAGGCCCTCGAGGAAGCGGTCGTGTTCCTCGGGCGTCCACGCGCGGCCGTTGCTGCTCGCTGCGCCAGAGTAGGGCGACGTGGGCGACGCGCTGTCCGCACGCGCACGCGCGGACGCCGAGCCCGCGTACGGCTCGGCCGGCAGCCGGATGAGCTTCTCCTCGCCGTTGCTCGCGCCGCTCGAGCGGAAGAGCTGGTTCTTGACGTCCGCCGTGATGGCCATCGGACTGATCGATCGATCGGAGTGACTGACAGGCTGTCGAGCTGTAGCTAGGGCGGCGGTAGGGCGAGACGTGGGCACGAACGCGGAAATGGAAGAGTGAGAGGCCACTTGTGTGTGGCGCGTGGCGCGGGGCCGAGGAGGCGGGCGGTCGCCCTGCTGCGCGCTGCTTCACTCTCAAGCCACCGGGCATCCCCCTCCCACTGTGCCCGACCGGCCGCGTCGTCGAAGAAGAAACAAACACGCGCTGCCCCCTCTCCTCTCGAAGCGTGCTCTACCGCAGCAGACCATGTCTGTAGATTTTATTGCAAAGTGACCGAATGAGTGACGATTGTTGCACGGGTGGCAGCTGTTGCGCCGCGCGCCAGTGGGGAAACGGACTCTCCCCGCCAGGTGGGGGCGGCCCGACAGTGCGGGCTGGTCGGACGCCATGCCCAACCGGCGCTTCCGGGACTGGAAAATCCACTCGTGGTGCTGGTGGCCCATGCTGTTTGGGCGAACGCTGCCGCCTTTGGGAAGGAAAAGCGTGGATTTTTTTCTTGACGGGAGGAAGGCAGAAAAATCCGAAAGCGGTCATTTTGGACGCAATTTGCCGTGACTGGCATCAAGTGTATGCCTCACCGGCGGAGTGCACATCAGAATGCTTCTTCTCATATATTACAGATGATTGGGGCACAACGTTGAAGTGGCTGGGCGAATCAAAACGCCGTCTGCTCGAGCAGCCATGCCACCGTTATATATCACAGATTTACGATTCGCATACTGATTCCAAGCGTCGCATTTCCACACTTCCCCAGCTGCTGACTGTGGGGCGAATCTTTTGTTTTCCTTTCCCAAAATCAAAAATCCACTTTTCGAACCATCGAAAACAACTGCGCGTTTATAATGAAAAAGGGTCATTTCTGGTGGTGGTTGTCCGATCGGCAACAACGACGGGTTTTGGGGGCAGACGGAGCCAGCGCCGCCCACTGTGACGCATCCGAGCAAATTTGTGGGCCGTTTGCCCTGCGCTCGCTCGCCCTCCTTTCCCAAACGAACTCGGCACTTGGCTGTGTGCGGCTAAAGGTCGCGCTTCCAAAAAGGTTTCTCGCCGCCGTTCGCGCGGAAGGTCGGGAACAGTCCGGTCGCGGAAGCGCTCATTCAGGCGCCACCTGTCTCCGCGCAACGGCCCTCATCGGTTGGTGGACGCGCGCCGTCTCGACAACGTTCAGTGCTTCTTGCACTTGCACTGACCGAATCACAGAGTACAGTGTATTGCGTCTCTAACGGCGAAAACCCCCATGTGTCAGCGACATCTGCCATCTGCACGGTCGGTGAGGGAGACGCTGACGGTAATCAAAAGGACTGGTTGCCATCCGGACGCGCACTTCGACGTCCTCGACTCCTCATGAAGCGGGTGGTCACTCGAGAACGACGCTCCACTGTTATGTCCGTGTCAATAGGTCGCATCGCCCTGTTCAGTTGATGCATGCGACTGCGCACTGTGCCACCAAAATCGGACACCAGTAAATGGACGCCAGCCTGGAGACCCGCCATTGTTGCACTCTGGCCACGTCACTTGAATCGCAGAGGTGAACAGTTGGAGAAGACGAGGGGCTCATGGCTGCCCACGTAATTATGGCTCTGGACACTTTCCACGCTTTTCGTGCGCTGCTTTCACTGCTGCATTTTTGGTTGTTGACCCGCCATACTCGAGGCAAGTGAAAGAACCCAGAAGCCAGAATCCTGACACCGCCTTTTTATTTTTGTTGTGCGTACGTCCAAATTGCGAAAATGGCAGTTCAGTTGACCACCAGCTGGCCTTCTTTCGAGCGATGATTTGCTGCATATCATGAGGAAGACTTGCTTTCACTATTGTTCCGGATATTTCAAATGCAATGGGATTTACTGTATTTCGATGGCCTATTGAATTACGACCGTTTCGAAATTATATAGAAACGACTTCAGCATGCTTTATTTCTTCCACTTGCACATAACTTGCCTGGATTTTCGAAACGCTCACGCAAAATCCCCATTGCATTCAACGTAAACGTCGCGGCAGCTGTTTCGCGGCATATGCATAGAGGGCGTTGCCTTTGGCTGGCGCAAGTGTCGACGCGTGCTCGTCTCGTCGGGCAGTAATCGGTCGAATGCTGAGGCGTGTCGACTCGGACACGGTGGCTACATGCGCAAGCCAACGCCCCGACAGTTCGCTGTACTGACGTCCACCCCGCGTCGTCGATCGAGCAGTCCGGTCATGACAAGCAGCGCCGCCCTTCCGTCGGACGTGCCAGCATTCGAACTGGTTGTCAGAGCAGACTCGACATGGGTCTCCAATGGAGCCGCTAGTCTCTTGTTGCCGCCGCATTGCGAGCAGATTTGGCGCCAGAAGTGCGAGATTCGAAGTTCGGCCAGGGCTGTTTGATTGACGCAATCGCTCCGGTCTCCTGTCCTCTTCGTTTGTGCATGTCTGGTCGACGCTGTCTGCCTCCCTGCGCTCGTCTACTCTAATGGAACGGCTCCGACCTTGGGCTGCCTTCCTTTCGCCGAGTCGTCTCCGGCCCTACTTATATATAATGTATCGGTGGACTTCCGATGGTCCAACACGGAGCTTCAGCGCAGTGCGTGCGCGTCATTCGCCGTCACCTACGAATAATTGAGGTGCGAGTAACGGTGTCGCCGCGTTGCGATTGACCGCCTGTCACACTCAGCGCTCACGGGGCCATGAACTCGACCAGCGCGTCGTCGGTGAGCAACAGCAGCGGGGACTCTGCTCCCATCAGCATCAGATCCTTCTCCTGCTCGTCCAGCTCCAGCTCCACGCCTTCGCTTCCCGATGGACTGCTGCCGGTTGTCGCGGTTGATGCAATCGACGACTCGTCCGCTGTCATCACCATGACCATCGCTCCGACATCCTGTTGCTGCTGCAGCTGAATGCTGAAGGTGTCGTCCACTGCGGGGGCATCAGTGCTGTTGCAGCTGTGGTTCGCGAGCGCCTGAGCTCCGAGGACGAGGCCGATCCGTTGCCGCTGCCGCTCACGCTGCCGCTGTCGCCGCCCGATCTTCTGCCGGTACTTCTGCGCATGGCTCATCGTCTGCCGCGCCGTACGCGTGCCCACGCAGCGCGCAATGGACTTCCACGGTCCGGACGGGAACAGATCCAGTCCCAGCAAGAAGCGCGCATGCTCCTCCTCGGTCCACGCGCTGCCACTCGTCGATTGTCCCGCTACTGGCGATGGCATGGTCGACGGGGAGGGATAGCTGTGACTGACCGTCGCGGGGGAGACCGTCGGAGACGTGAAGTCAAAGCCGATGCTGTCTCCGAGGTCCGGAATGTTCACACTCGGCCGCACGCTCGAGATGGACATGGCTGCAATGCTCTCGATCATCGCTGGACTGGAGGCCTGGCGCGACGGCAAGTAGATGAGCTTCTTGCTCTCCTCGTCGAAGAATTGGCGCTGCACTGCGCGGGTGATCGTCATGCTTGCGATGTCTCAAAGCCCGAGGTGGTGGGGGGGAACCTGCGCTGTTTGGTCTGTTGCTGGGTCTGTAGGGCAAGTCGCTGCTGCGGAGGAAGAAGCGGAGTGAACGGGTTAAACGGCCGCGACCGACTCGAGCGTGCAGCCATGTTGGCAAGCGGACACTGTGGCGCGTACTGGTGAGGCGAACAAGCGAGGAACGTGGCCAAGGTGAGTGATGAGGTCGCTTTTGGAGGAGAGTGTGTAGAGAGGGCGGAAGATCCACGTGTGGCCATCCTCCTCGGTGGTCTCGGACACGTGGATTTTTAGTCTAATCCTGCGGATTTCGATATGCGCTATCGGTTGTTAGAGGAAACTCACTGGCGCATCTTCATTGTGAGCATCCTTGGTCTAATTTGTCGCAACGGTCGTTCACGATGAACTGGTCCGCAGGATTCGCGCCAGCGTTGATTTTCAGCGCAAAATGGCGAAAGGCACGCTCGCTCATCAAGGAGCCAAGGGCGGACCGAGCCACGTCGATGCGGGAGGAGAGCTGTCTTGCAGCAGCACGCGCTTGCCGAGCTTATTCTATCGATGCTTTCTCACGCACTCAAGGTTCGACGTACGATTGCTGCAATTGCACTCGTGACTCGATGTACGAGCAGAAATTGATTGCTGCGATCCGCAGCAACTTCACGCGCAGTGCGATGCCAACATGGAAGCACCGCGGTCGGGTCTTTGCGGCGGCACCGGCCAGAACATGTATCAGGACATTTTTCGTGCAGGCTATGCTCGCCGCGTGCAATTTTCGAACAGCGCCACGTGGAGGAGGTCCCGGTGGTGTCGAGACGCAGCACTTTTGAGTGCCGGCCGACGTGTTTATCTCCTTGTCAGACTCTGCATTGATGATGTCCGTGTCGGTCGAACGATGGCAATATTTTCAAGCATTTTCATCTTGATAATCGATTCGCCATGTTTTTCGTCGCTTCAAGCTCTCACAAGGCTATTCATGATAAGAGGGCATTGGTTATCACAGCTCCGATCGTGGACGCATCACACTTGGAGCCGTGTCTCCACTGCGGCCCAAAAGTATCCATCCGCGCGACCGCCAAGGGCGGACCATGCGCCATGGATTGTCCTTCGAGCAGTGGTGTCATCGTTGGGCGTGCATGCGTGATGCTCGCCTTGTTGAGTGGGGATTGTCCCCTGAACGAGCGTGCAGTTCCATGAAGTTCACTAAGGCTTATCAGTCCGTGGTGCGGCTGTGGCTCCCTATCAATACAAACAAAGTAGGCGGTCCTGCGACTACGACGGTTCCCCTTCCCTTGAGGGCCTGCACACCGACGGTTCTTGGTCGTCTCCGAATCCCGACGTGCGGATCCTCTCGAGCATCAGACTCGCCGTACGCACATTCTGCTCTTCCGATGAAGCGCAGGTTCTGTCACTACCGCCGTGACATCTCAGCGTATATGCTGCTCATAAGCCCAACGTGGGCATCTCAATAACGACCCCGAGTCACTCGATGTGGCTCTTGTAGGACGGGGCGAACCCCGACGAAACGTTGCAGGGATCCGAGTACAGGAACTGTTGCAGTTCGGCCGCGATCTCGGGTATCGGAGTGGCATCAAACGCAAGCGGCGACATCCTCGCGCTCGATCTGTGGTCGAACTTGTCATCCCCATCGGCGCTCGACATCACGCAGACAGCCTCTCCGCCTACAGCCATTCCCGACGACACAACCGAAAAATCCAGCGATGTCATCTGCTGGTCTGGATGCGACGCATAACTGGCTGTCGAGATCGCGAGCTCTGACACAGCTGGTTGCCGTCCGTCGTCACTGGCCGTGCTGGTGCTGGTCGCGTCGGTCGCCGATGATGCCTTCCTCTGCCTCGGCTGGCGGGTCTGCTGTATGCGCTGTTCTTTTTTCTCCTTCTTTCTCTTTTCCCGGGCAATCTTCATCCTGATCTTTTGCGCGTGGCTCATCGTCTGGCGCGCATCGCGACTGCCGACGACTGCGGCCACGAGCTTCCACGGCCCGGCGGGGTACTGCTCCAGCCCCAAGACGAATCGTGCGTGCTCCTCCGCCGTCCAGGGCAGTCCGTGGGTCATCGCCGGCGTCACTGCGATCGGAGCTGGTGCGAGCGTTGGCATTGGCAGCGTAGCCATCATGTACCCTGTCTGGGGGTGGCGGTGGTATCCCGGGCTGTGAGGTGTCGTTCCCGTGGCGGTGCTAGTCGTTTCTGTTGCGCCAGTCGTCCGGGGTGGGAGCTGCACTATTTGCCTGCTGTCAGGGTCGAGTAGCTGATCGCGAACTGCTGGCGTGATGGTCATCACGACTCGCCGACCTGTTCCCTGTATCGCTGATGTGTCCTGTTTGCCTGTGCCCGCCCAATGGTGTCCAAAAGTGGAATGGGCTCTTTGGTCGGCCGCAGCTCAGCGCCGTTTCATGGTCCCGTGGTCCGTTCCTGTGGAGATGCTCCTCACAATGATGGAGAGGCACCAGTCTCTCGGTCTGTACAATGCTTTGACGAGGATGGCTTTTCATGTGCGATGAAGATCTTGGCGCGGATCTTTCATAGCCAAATGGTGTTTGTGTAGTCCACACCATGAATACGGCTGGATATTTTGGCGGTGACGGTGATAAAACCTGTTATCGGTGATATATATTTCGCCTGTCAAACTCAGATATAAAATGATGAAGGATTTAGAGTGGGCTTTCGCCGGCCATGAACCCATCGGACACGTTGATTCACTCTCGGCTATTCCTGCGGACGTTTGCCGCGATGGATATTGAAGGCAAGTGAGTTGCCAACCAACAGCGAAATCAAGAGCACAACTTGGACGCCAGCAGGCCACTCTATTTATTGTCGCAATGCTGGGATATAATAGGCGACTGTGCGCTGGAAGTGTGAGATAAGTAATACCCGTGTCCACTATGGTGGAGGAGGAGAGCGAGACCTTCACGATGGCAAGCCCGTGTGGGACATAGCATGAGTGTTGGTCTGCGCGCCACTGGGAGGAGGTATCAACGGCGTTGTTGCGGACGCCCCTGCATGCAAGCGGTGCGGTGTGGTGTTGTGCTTTGCGTCTGTTCGCAAAAGGATGGACCGTGAACCTACACCGAGCCAACGTGATCGGGTTACCACGAGCCAATGCCGGATCGATCTAAGCCATCCACGCATTCACCGGCTGAAAGTTGTGTGGCGCTCGGTAATAGCAACAGGCTCAATGCTCGTGCGTCGGCGGAGCCTTCGACTACGGCGATGGATCTTGTTGGCGCGTGCGCCATCGCCTGTCGAACGGATCAGGACCAAACAGCCCTATCGCTTCCACCAATGTTGGCATCAGTGCGCACCAATTTTGCGTCGGCAGCGTTTTATCCAGGAGTGTGATCATAGGCGAGCACATGCGCGCTTTCGTTGGGCGATTGAGATGTTCGCAACCATGTCGTGGAAGCAGATACTTGCGAAGTAGCGCTTGCTGGTCAGACAGATCGCATCCCATGATGTTTCCATCCAGGCTGAGCAGCGGGTGATCGAAATAATCCATCGAAACGAACCAAACGGAAGTACTGTTAGTGCAGCGCTGTGACTGCGCTCTGGGTTTTCAACAATGAAGACCAGTGCTTGAGTGCTCAATGTTCCGTGGTCTAACGACGGATTACAATGTCAGACAACGGGAGCGCGAGACGATTCTGCCGAAACTACAGTGACCCGAGGTCATTTGCAGCGCACCACACCTGCTGTCAGCTATTTGGGAAGTTTCAGATTGTTGTGTGTCGGGCTCACCAAGTTTGAGAATTCGGTGTATTGCACACGCCATCGACCGACAACAGAGCACGCTCCGGATCCTGCAGCCGAGACAACGACACAGCACTGATAAACGTTGAGCCGATCGCCGTTGCCACGGTCCCCGCGGACTCCGCTCCCGACAGCGAGCGATGCGCTGCATATCGATGGACTCGACGCGTAGAGTACAGTACGGAGAGTAGCCCCGCCCGTGGAGAAGGAACATTCGCGCTTCCACGAGGATTCCAACACCTTCTCACTGGTGCCGTTCGTTCGACACAGCGGATCGTTTTTGTCCATCCTTGATGGCTTCACCCGTGAAAAACAATACAATATGTATCCTTTTGCGCTGAACTTTTTTTGGTTTTCGAGAATGGATTTTCGAGTGATCGAAGGTGAAGGAGCTGGACAAAGAAGACCGGCCTTGCAAGACTGACGACGATCAGGGGCCCAAGACCACGTATCTACAGTGTACAATTGGAGCCTCCAAGTCGATGCTGCGTGACCATCAGAATGGCGGCACGAAGACCACTCGGCGACGCCTCGGAAGCAAACGAGAGAGGAAGGCTCCACCG
>JAADYH010001020.1:0-11576 GCA_023338125.1 Phytopythium aichiense
GGGACAACCATTGAAGCAGCCGAAACAAGAACACGTGGGTGGAAAGACCGGCAATCATGCGTTGCAGGGAGACATCGCCACTCACGTTCACATAGCCGAAGCATAGCGAGACCAGTAGGATCGCAGTGTTTCATTCTTTAATAGTGACCAACAGCACCTCGGACACCTCACCATGGCCTCAGTGAACTCCACCATGCCCAAGATCCAGCTCCGCGGCAGCCTTCAAGGCGCCAACACCAGCCGCGCGACTCTGATCGCGGCCAGGACCACGTCGGCCACCTCACCATCGCCACGGTGGACTCCAACACGCTCAATACCCGGCTCCTCGGCTGCCGTCAAGGTGCCGGCAGCAGGAGCGCGGCTCCGAGATCAAGAAAGTGACCAATTTCGTTTTCGTGTCGATTCAACCAGGTGAGTTTCATTGCTTTACGATCTCGGGTCATCTGCTTGGTTGTGCGCGAGTGCTAAACGCTTCATCCGATCCACAATCGGTAGCCCCGAGAGTGCAGTGGCTCTCGCTTTTGCGCCGATTCGCTTCGTTTCGCTGTGGAGAATCACCGACGAGCGGCTCTGCTGCACCGAAGGTTTGATCGAGAGGATGTTCGTCAATATGATATTCCCTCGCCTCTTGACGCGTGAAAGTCCGACATAGGCGAACGCGGACGTCGGCAAGTTGGTCGGGTCGAACACGAGGAAGTCGCACGTCAATCCTTGGACCTTATGTATCGTCATTGCGTAGCCAAGACGCAGCGGTAGTCCTGTTCGATGTGTTCGTAGCTGTTGGCTCTTGAGGCCCCACGAGACCGTCCGTGGCACAATCGGGATCACCTTGGGCACGTTTTTGAGGAATGACGGCCCGATGTAGCGGTCGGTCACTTGGACGAGAACAATTGGGATGGCGGATCCAGGCTTCAACATGAAATCGTGAACGATTCCACGAGTGCCGTTGCACAAGCCAGCTTCTTGCTCAATGTTGGCGGTGAGGACTACAGGCGACCCGACTGCAAGGCTGATCGAAGGAGAGATCTCTCGGTCCCGAGATCGGCATGGGTCAGCTGCACATTCCAGCAGCTGATTTACAGCGCCAGCGTCAACGTAGTCCGAATCGTGACTCTTCGTCGGCCGAACACGGTGAGACGCTGCGACGTCCACGACAGGATTCGTTTGTCGCGCCAAGCATGCACTGTTGATTTCGTCCACGTCTTCGTTGCGGTAGGCGATGTAGAGCGCATCGCGCGTCCAATCCGGCCAGTCTTCTTTATGCTTGAGCCGAGTGTTGAACTGCGCAATGTCTGCGTCTTCGCACTCCATCTTCCGGAGGCGTCGAAGTGCGTCGAACCAGCCCCTGTCAGCCTTCCCGCGATTCTGGGATGTGAGCTCGCACACACAGTCGATCGACTCCCACAAGATCCTTCCGTCTGTTTGGTTCTGGTTCGTGAGCCTGGACAGCGGGGTCGCCAACGAGAAAGGTGTCACTGGGTCAAGTTGGCCGGGATCGCCAACGAACAGGATATCTCGACCACCGAATGGAATGTCTTTGAAAGCCGGGAAGATCTCGCGAAGGCGCAAATCAATCCACCGCAGCATTGCGCACGAAATGACGCTAAACTCGTCGGCAATCAGGAGATGAACGCGTTCGTATTCGTCCTGGAGGTGTCGAAGTTTCTGCAACCCGCTCTTCGTGCTGGCTAGCGGCTTGTACGGCGAGTTATACCCCGTGCCTTTGACTGATCCCAGCGCGAAGCTGGCGCAAATCGTTCGGCCCTTGATGTTGTACGCGGCTCTCCCCTGATGCGCCATGAGAAGCGTTCGCTTCGGTCCGTCTCCGAACACATGCCGAACTTCCGCCACTATGTGGCGGATCATCCAGCTCTTTCCCGTGCCTCCTTCCCCTGTTAGGATCATCCGAAGAGGCTCGACTCGGTCACCAGAGACTGCAGATGCTTTGCGAGCGCGGATTTGGTTCATCCACATTGCAAACGGAACCCATTGGTCCTCTGACATTGATTCGACAGGATACCGATGAGGCCGTCGGGCTTGGCTGGCGCAATGATTCTGCTCACGCTCGGATAGAACAAATCTCCGCACCTCATTGGCCAGAAACTGCTCGGCGCGAGCAATCTCCTCGATTGAGTAGCGGCGTGCATGATGCGAGGCTTCTCGATGTGTTTCCTCCGCACTCGGCTCTCGTCGCAAGTTGTCCGTATCATCAGTGGCAATGGACCACTCCGCAGCAGGTAAAACATCGCTCATCGGCTGCTGACGGCTGTCACGTAGAAGTTGAAGTTGTGCGTCGCGTTCGAATGCTTCGCGGCTCGCGCGACTTCGTTCTGTGTCTGCGCTGTCGTATGCTTGGAAGGCGCGAAGACATGCAGCGTCGGAGCTCGGTAGCTCGTCGAGGTTGCGCCAAGGTACGTTGAAAAAAATCTCAGAGAAGCAGTACTCGGGGTCTTCTGGATTGGCTCTCATTCGAGGAGTTTTCCGGATGGCTTGGACTTCCCGTCGGGCCTTGATGTAGCCGGTATTCGACTTCAAAGCCCACCGCTGCAGGAACTGCGTCGCGCAAGGCGGCTCTGTCGAATGTTCGAACCTCTGACAGAACGCTGCATAGCTCATGTTCTCAAACTCTGGCGTCTCCGGCCTCTCCATGTAGGCTCGCTCACTTGGCTCTATGCGCGGCTCGGCGGTGCTTGGGTCAGGTGTATCAGCTGGGTTTTCCATTTCGTGCCGACACTGAGCAATATCAATGCGGTAGTAGCGCTTGCTGTGCCGCGTAGACTCGATCTTCAAGATCTTCCGCGATCTGCCGAACATGGGGAGTCCGCGCGAGAGGATCCACATCGCTTCTTGGGCGCTGACTTCTCGAACTGCTACCACGGCATTGGCCACCCTCTTCAGCACGGAGCAGTGCTCTGCTTGGTCGCCTGCTTTGGCGATAGCCTTCAAAATGGCGTCGCGGAAACGTGACGAGTCCGGTTCAGACTTGCTCACATACGCGGCTGTGTACTCTGCGGCTCCATACGCGTTACCGACTAGCTTCAAGTCCATGTTCGCTCTCCACAAGTAAAGCAGCTCAGGATTGAAATTGTTTGTGAACGCTGAGTTTCGCTTCAGCTGGATGCTCAAGGAGACAGCCCCGTTGGACGACGTTTGCACACAGACGGTCGTATGGTCTTGAGCGCACTTGGGGAATCCGAAGCGGCAATCTCCAGTCCTAGCGCGGCACGACGAGCCTTCTGCGCATCGATGCTCTTGAACGCGCGCTACGATGCGGTCGATTTCGCACTTGTGCTTGATATCGTCGACCACGGCGTCTGGTTTAACCGCGAGGATGTCGACGCCTTCAGTGTCTTCATCTCCGCTGTGGTGTCCGCAGTCGCATGAACTGTCATCGCGTTGAGGTCTCGAGCATGCAGATATGTGCTGGTCGATGTACTGTGAGAGTGTTAGGCGCCCGGCTTCCGATTTCGCCAACTTGAGCACGTCTGGAGCATTTTCAGTCCACAGCAGGCCGTGGACATGCGGAGAGCCGCGCTTCTGAAACTCGACGCGCCAGAAGTAGTCGGTGATTTTGCCGAGCGGCTCCGACAGCCCGCAGACAACGCTGTCGAACAGAGCTTTGAACCGGCGATAGAAATGCTGACTCGCCAAGTCTGGGAACTCATTCAGGTACCGCCGCCGCTCAGATGCACATAGTCGACTCGCATCCCGCCATGACAACGCGGGGTTGCAAGCGCAGAAGAAGTCCGGCCAAGTGGTGTCGGCAGCGCTCAGTGTGAAGAAAAATGTAGGCCACGGCGTCAGGAGCGCAGGGTTCCCAATCATGTCCATCAAGTCGTCACGAACGTCGGACCAATACAGGCCGGAGCCACGGACGCACTTGAAGTACGGTTTGAGCTGCCTCAGAATCGCTTGCGCCTCCTTTCCTTTCACAGCTGGCCCATCGCTTTCACCTTGCGCCTCTGATCGGTCCAAATAACAGGATTCACCTGTACTCTCGATGCGATTGGAGGTTGGAATGCGTCTCACGAGTCCGTCGATCTGCCGTCGTTGGATCAAGTTCAAACAAAAAAACTTGAAAGTGCGATGGATCACGAAGCGACGGTCGTGCCAACTCATCAAATGCGAGCAGAACTCTGCCAGCTCGTACTGGTACATCCGCGTCTCATTGTCAAGAACGGCATGCAGACCGCCGCATCCATCTGGAAAGAGCGTCGGAAAGCACAGCTGCATCAAAGCTCTCGTTCCGTACTCTGATACGGCAGTCGTCGTGGCGCTGACATCAATCGGCTCGTCCGTGACGGAATTGTCACCGACAACCCGTTGAAGCACTTGGGCAGTCTCGGATACTGCGTTTGTGGTATCATGCATACCAAAGTAGTCGTCAAACGGAACGTTCGAGTCCTCTGCGGTCATAATTTTTACGTCAGCACTCATTCAATGTCAACGCAAGAAGCGGAGAAGTTATGGTTGCGTACGTTCGTGTGCTTCTGCACTGTTGCTAGCCATGTCCGGTATTTGGTCCAAGCTGGCAGCTCCGTGGCAATCTATGGCGATGGCGTGTTAAATGTGAACTCAAAGATCGAATTCGCGCAACAGGTTTGCTCACCAACGTCGTTGACGTTTGATCGTCCGCAGAGCATTTCGTCGGTGCCTGCCGCAATGTCAATTTCTGGAACTCCGTCCGACGAGCCCTCCGCTGAAAGCGCATCCAGGAGCTCCTCATCAATACTGACATCGGCGTAGAGCGGGTTGTTCGCGATCAACCAGATCAGAGCTTGGCGTATCAGCACCGGACGGACACAAAATATTTTCTGCTTGTCGGCACCGCCGCGAGTTTTGACGTGGACGACGCCACAGCTGTGTAGAGGCCTGGGAAGTTTCTGGATGACCTCGCTCGTGTTGTTCCAGTAGCTGATTGAGTTGCCGCGAGAACCGTCTTGGCCATCCCCACGAAGACGGTAGCATGTAGTGAAGCAAATGCTCAATCCGATCATGCGGGCCTCCATTGGGTTGAGAGCTGCGAGCTCGACGGGCACACTGTGAAGCTGCCATCCGCCTGCAATCGAAAACTTCGGCACCTGTCGTCTTCTCAGTGAACGTTGGCATGAGTCGCACATCGGTGCAGACTGCGTCGTGCACTCACCAGTGCCATGAGTGACAATCGCTTCAGGAACAACGCCATCAACGACGCTCCCATTGACCTCGAGCATCTTCAATTGCGCTGCATGTGCCGATAGATCAAAGACCTTGCACACTCGAGGACTGTTGTACTCTCCACAGCTCCCGCAAATGAAAAAGATCGGACGGCTAATCGCATCAAGAAACGCCCTTCGGTCGGCTTCAACTCGCTGTTGGTGAGAATACTGCGCGGCTTTAGCTTGGACTCGGCTCTTCGATACTGCTGCCTTGATGTAAAGACAGCCTTTTTGAGCTGTTGCATTTCGAAGCCGGGTCTCCTGAGAACGGTCAAGGCGCTGCTTCATATCGTTGCGTTGCTGTTGCTCATCGATGCTTGACGCGCACGCATCGCGACCAGTCCGCCGTCTGGCCTTCCGAGCAGCCAGCCGGAGGGCACGACTAGTCGCCCCCTCACTTTGATGAGCTTTCCGTTTCCTCGACGTCATATCTGAACTAATGAGTCTGCATGCGAGGCCGTGACAGCCAACAAGCGATATAGATCATAGTCAACGATTTCCAATTCGTGTTGATTCGTTTTTCAGAAGAGTTGTCGAGATATCGTGCTGCCTGCAGCTCGCTCTCTTTTTGTTGTCTGCCGCGGACCGTCACTCGGATCTGACCTGCACCAATCGTATTAACTTGAAGTTGCCGGATCGCGCCTACACGATATCCCAGTGTGAATATGTCCATTTCGTGCTGATTCAACATCAAGGGAAGAAGTCCAATGACCAACAAAAGTAAGCAAAATCGGTGTCATATCTCGTCGCTTCCCACCTGGTCATACGATTCAACCCAGACGGAGGGAGAGTGGAGGGCCACTCGCAATATCGCTAACGCCAGCTCTCAGTCGGCTAGCTTCCGCGCTGCACGTACATCGACGGCGATAATGTGCTTGGCGGAGGAAATCGACCGCGATTTCGAGGAACAGAAGCAGCGCCAGGACCCGGTCGTCATGTTCGAGAGATTCGCCGCTATCACGTCTTTACTGACCGACGCTGAGCATGCGCCGCCGAAGCGCATCAGTCTGGACCTGGTGCTCTTATCCAAAGAGCCATTCGAAGCTGGCTGGACGCTCTGGCTCACTAGCAAGGAGCTGAAGGGCGTGATCGACGTGATTGGACCCAAGATCGCCGCGCTCAACTTCGAAAAGAAGGCGAAGTATGTGTTCCGGCTCACCGTCTGGCACGACAAGAAACGCGAGAGCGAGATGGTAGACTTCAGCTCAGTCCCGGACGGAGCGGAGATTCGAGCGGAGCGGGTCACCGGGCTCCACCTGTTCAAGGAGAAGCTCGCCCAGGGAAACACAAGCAGCGTTTCCGTCGTGGGTGCTGATCCGACCGTCGCCCGAAACGCGCCTGATGCGAAGAAACCATCCAAGCGGCAGAAGCGAGTTGCATAGCTCGGCGAGATCCAAATCTCGCGTCTAGCTATCACAAGCTTTGATAACACTCACCCGCAATGAAAATTGGTTTTGAATTGATACAGACGTGGATCACATGCTCGTTCATTGACGTCTCTGTCTGGCGGGATTGCCACCAAGTGTATCAACGATGGAGATCAACAGCAAAGTGTCGATCGTTTAGCTGTCCTGGTAGTCCTGGTATCTGAACAACCGAGGAGATCCCGCAAACGCGCACGAGTATCATCTAACCCAGCGAACACATACTCGAAGAGCATCACCGACCACCGGACAACGCCCGGATTTCCATTTCGAGTCGACTCTGTTGTTGATCTTGAAGTGCCTGGCTCACAAATCCGTCACCGAGGTATCAGACCACTTGATTTCCAATTTTCGTCGACAACTTCTAGCTATGTGAACGACAGTTCACCACGATGACCCTTCAAAGCGACTACCGAAACGGGTTTGGCACATTCATCGCCTCGCCGGGCGCGTGCATCACGCACCAGAGCTTGGTATCCTTGTGGTCTTCAGTCTCGCTTCTGCACTGGAGCCAACATGTCGCTCCCTCGACTTGCCGTCGTTGATGCGGTCGGCAAAGCGTGGTTCAAAAATGTGCACCTTCCACACGTGCTGACGGAGATTAACGCATTCGTCGACGCATCAAGTCTGTGGACGATCCCGAACGCCGCTGCACGGGGATTTGTCTACCTGCTGGACCGGCTGTCTGTCCAAGCGCAACTGCAGGGAGTCGATGTTGACTTTTTGGAGTCTGAGTACGACCACGGATTCACGGTAGCGGCGCGCAATGGAGACCTCCGCGCGACTGAGAAGCTTTTCCAGTGTTGCCCACGCGTGATCATTACCGAAGCTTTCAACCAAGCGGCAGCGAACGGCCGCATTCCAGTTCTGGAATGGATGCACGCGCACCAAGACAACGTGTGCCGGACCTCGTAGGCGCTCAAGTTGGCCACTCGCGGGAACCACGTCGACGCGGTGGTGTGGCTTTCCGAGCACATCCCAGTGCCTGGTGATCTTCCTTTGATCAGGAACGCTGCGAGGTTCAGGTCGACCGATGCGCTCAAGTGGCTGACGCTGAACCAAGTTGGCGAACCATGCACTTACGCTGCCTTCAAGTACGCGACTTGGATGCTGTTCGATGGATCCTCGCTCACCAACCAACGACGACTATGGTCTCGATGGACGAGGCGGTCGCTAACGGACACTTGGACGTCGCGAAGTGGCTGCTCGCTCGTGGTGCGTTTTGCACGTCTCGAGCGATGGACAGAGCGGCCGAGAACGGGCACCTCCGCATGATCGTCTGGCTACACCAGAACTACGCCGCGATAAGCACCAGTGCTGGCATGGATGGTGCCGCCAGGAACGGTCATATGTTGGTGTTGAGGTGGCTGCAGCGCGTGCGAGGAGAGCGGTGCACCGAGCGAGGCATGTTCATGGCGGCAACGCGAGGACGCCTGACCATCCTCTCTTGGGTTTATCGGCAGTTCCGACTCGGCTGTCCGGATCTCACACTGGACTATGTTGCGGCCAAAGGACACCTGGAGCCCGCGAAATGGCTCGTCGAACACGGATTTCAAAGCTGTTCGACAAACGCGATGGATTGGGCGGCGCTGAACAACCATCTGCATGTCGTGCAGTGGCTGCACTCCAGCGGCGTTGGCTCCGGTACGACGCACGCAATCGACGCCAGCGCGGCTCACGGGCATCTCAACGTGATCCAGTGGCTTCACGAGCACCGCAGCGAAGGTTGCACGACTCAAGCCATGGACAACGCAGCGACTTATGGATATCTCGAGCTGGTCAAGTGGCTCCACGCCAATCGCCAAGAAGGTTGCACCTCGAAAGCGATGGACGGAGCCGCCGGAAATGGTCACCTGGACGTAGTCAAATGGCTGCATAACAATCGGCGTGAGGGATGCAGTACGGAGGCAATGGACGGAGCAGCAGCAAACGGGCACGCTGATATCGTCGTGTGGCTTCACCACAACCGGTCCGAGGGGTGCACCGAAGGAGCTATTGACCGCGCCTGCTACCGAGGCCATTTCCCAGTGCTGACATTCCTACGAGCCCATCGCAGCGAAGGCTGCTCCTTCTCGGCATTCCGAAACGCAGACTTTTCTGGACGTCCGAGCGTACTGCGGTGGCTCGCGCGAAACTACCCGGACGAGATCGACCTCTTCCACCAGCGAATTTACTGGGATACGCAGAACGGGTGGACGCGCGAGATGGTCCAGAGAATTCTCTTGATGTGACGATTGGCTTCGGCTGTGTCCGCAGCCGAGACGCTGTCCTATCGCCGAGGTGTTGAGCTGTGTGGCTGACGTCGCCCGCTTGGAATACCAGATCGGAGTCACGGAGGACAGAGAAAATCCGCGCAAACCGAGTGGGAATCTGTGGGTTTTGATTTTCGACGATCATTGCGTGCATGTTGTCGCAGCGGTAGCACACTAATATATCGATCCGTCGACAACGTTGCATTCTTGGATGGACCGCGCATTGGCGCAGTGTGATCAGGATGGACGAGACCCGCTGCATGAAAGTCAGTGGCGACGTGTTGGTTAGTTGTCGGGAAGCCGAGGAATCCGGTAGGGGTAAATATCGTACGGACCGCCACCTTAAATTTGCGAAACACAAGTGAGTACCTCTACAAATCTGTCGTGCAGTGAAGCCGAAGCAGTGCAAGTTTCCAACTCAAGTTGACACTCAAACCAAGTCAAAATAGCAATCGACCATTTAAAGCAGTGTGCTGGCAGTTCCTCCGACCAGGACCTGGCATATTGACCTCTCTTGACAACAAGCTGAAAGTGCCAAGGCGGCATGGGGTACTCGATAGCAGAGAAGAAGCGCATCCTCCGAGCCTGGAGGTCTCAGCAGACCGTGACGACACAGAAAGCCTTCTGCGAAAACTTGAGGCCTCCCATTGGAACGTCAACGTTCTGCAAATGGCTTCACGACGAAGACAATATCATGAAAGCGGACGACAGCAAGAATCACTCTCACCGCTCAACAAAGCTGGACGTCCCGAAGCAGGAAGCAGTCGCGTTCGTTGTCGCGGAACTTCAAGCAGGAAGGCGTGTCAGTGTTCCCGATTTGCTCGCAAAGGTCCGGCACTCCTGGCCCCAGCTGCTCGCAGCCGTCTGATCGTATCGAAGCGAACACACTACCTGCCGTCGTTTAGTCAAGACTGCCGCTCGTCTGGCGGAGCAAGCGCGAGACAATGCGACCGGCTCACCGCCACCTCCAGAGCCAGAATTACTGCAGAACACACCGAGTGACAACAACCAAGTGCGAGAAAGTGGCGACGAGGACATGACCGAGCTGTCAACGGCGGCCAACGAGACCGTGCAGTCTATTCTCTTGGATTTTGCGTCGATGGGTGCGGTGAACGAAGATTTCGCGGTCGCCGATACGTCGAAGGCCTGCATCGAAGACGTTGATGTATCGACAACCCTCCTGTCGGCGATCGACGCTGGTGCTCACGCATCGGAGTACATCTACCAAGACGGAATCACCTTCGTTGGTTGTGACGGCCCGACTGGAACGCCGAACGACTACAACGATAGCTGCTACTGTACGGGTATGTCCTTGCACGACTGCTACAACTAACTGGAACGCAAAAATCTGACAAAACTCATCCGCTCTGGCAGAGGAGTGCGGACAGGATTGCCTGAACCGGTCAATGTCGATTGAATGCACGCCAGCAACGTGTCCGTTGCCGTACTGTGCCAACCGGGCCATTCAGAGTGGCAGCAGGCCGGTTCGAGAGGCTGCGCGGATCGTTCCTGTCGCCAGCCTCCGGCTGGGATTACAAGCGCGCAAGGATATCCCAGCCGGGACCTATCTGTGTGAGTACAGCGGCGAATACATGCCAACTCGCGTCTTCCGAGCTCGTCAGACAGCCTACAATGCAGAGCATCCTGATGACACCCGGTCCTACTTCATGAAAGTCGGCGCAGGCTACGGAATCGACGCGCGCTTTCGTGGCAACTGGTCGCGTTTCATGAACCATTCATGCTCGGCCAACGTCATTGGATCCAAGTGGACGGTCGACGGCGTGACGAGGATCGCTATTACAACGGCTCGGGCAGTCCAAAAAGGCGAGGATCTCACGCTGAACTACGGGAACGAGCGTGGTTTCGTTTGTCGATGCCAAATCTGCAAGTACCAAAGCGACGCATCGCAGCTTTTGTTTGCATGCACGCATGACTGAGTGTGATTGTGGGAAATATATGAGGTTATCCGTTCATCGCGCTACCAGATCTCTCGACGCCCAAGTCGTGTACTGGCAGCTCAAGGAGGCCAGTCTCCGCCTTCAACATGCGCGAGCGGCGACCACCGTGCTTCCGGCGTGTCCCTCACAATCTGCAAGCTATGCACGCCCTCGACCGTGAGCACGGTGCCTGCATCGGCGACACCGAGAATCGAGATGCAAATCAATCACAATTCGCCGAACAGACAGGAGCCGAGTCGTTCGATCATTCACTCACCGGGGTCGACAAACTCCATGTCCAGCGCCTCCAATCCGAATCGCTGCGGCTCGACCCACACACGGAACACATCATGACACCCTGCACTCGCAGGTAACTCGTCGTCTTCGTCGACAAATCTGAGTCGCAGCATTCGCAAGCCCGCTGTAGGTGTAGAAACGATAAGAATGTGGGCTTTTGACGGAGTGCCGCCGTAAGCCATGCATCACTCACCTCTCAAAACATACTCTGCACGAAGAAAGCGGAGGTTGATCGCGCACGTGCAGCTGGCATCAGGATCGCGCGATGCGATGAAACACGCCACTTCTCGCACGCTTGAAAACACCACGCTCTGCGCGGGATGCCCATCGTCCATGGCTTGCATGTTGCCGTTCGCTCCCGCGCGCGCGAAGATATGCCGGCCTTCAACAACTTGCTGGTTAATGGGGCGTCGAGATCAGGTGTACCACCTTAAATCAGTGAGCCCCTTCCCAGCTGCAGAAAGCGGA
>JAADYH010001021.1:0-11565 GCA_023338125.1 Phytopythium aichiense
GCGTGCTGATCTGCACAACCCGTTCGCCACGCAGATATCGCCGCTTTCTCTGCTTCCGTTGTCGCTTCCACTGCTTCGATCGCTTGCCCCGCTTCCGTTGCCTGCATTGCACCAGCCCAGTGATCACTGCCGTCACAACGTTCTGCTTTCCTGGATCAACGCCAATCAGCACTTCAGGCTGATATCCATCCGGCAGTCGACGGTACTCCTCAGCGTTCATGTCCTCGTTCTCCTGGGGTTGATGATTCGTCTTCCTTCGCTTCTTGCGAGGAGAGGTCTTGTTCGACGACGATTGCGATGGCGTATTTTATACGACATTCATCGAAAAACCTCTCGAAAATTGATACACCTAACGCCACGTGGCATACAGATTTCTAGTGACACGACGACGTCGTATCATACGACATTGAATTAGCGGTTCTGTGCACATTTTTTTTGGGAATCAAGGGGTTACCGTAAAATATATGTGCTTGCCCGCTTTAGTTTTTACTCACATCAAGTTTGATCCAATCAGGACGCGTTGAGGATCGTACTGTCGAACTTTATGTGCTTCCTCGCATGAGTTCAGATCGGTAATTTATGGGCCGAGCCCACCACAGCCAGTGGCATTTGGAAAGCAGCCTCCCTGTTGACACGCATGGCGAAACGCCCTGGTCGCCCTCGAGTGACCGGGCAAGGGAGGAAGGAGCCCGGACGAGGGCGCTCCTGCCTGACAGTCAAGGTGAAGCTAGAGATTGTCCTGTTCTTTGAGCTGCATGGAATTGCTGCCGCAATGAGACGATACTTTGGAAACCTGAGCGAGCGTGCTCAGCTTTCGAAACGAAGGAGCGTCTATGAGTGGAAGGAGATCAAGGTGGAGCTCCAGCGGCGAGTCAAAGATCCGAAGCTAGCAGACATGAAGTACGTTCGGCCCGTCGGGATCGCCACAGTGCTCTCGGCGGAGATAGAGCTCGACATCGTGATGTGGATCAACCAGTTGCGGAAGGATAGCATGTCCGTGAGCAGCACAATGCTGCAGTACAAGGCGCTTGACGCTACCGGGGAAGCCGGCGTCGGCCCGTTTCGCGCGTCGTGGCACTGGCATAAGGGCTTCTTGAGGCGCCATCGGATGAGTCTTCGCGTGCGCACAAGACAAGGCCAGCTCACGCTCGACCAGGCCAACGATATTGCCGTTGCGTTCAGCGAGAAGGTCGTGCTGAATATGGCTGAGCTCGGTGTCAGCAAGGTGTTCAACGCGGACCGGACTGGTATCGTGCGGTTAGCATTCTGATGTGTTTCTGTTCGTGTGTTTAACATGGCGTATGGGTGTGTTGCTATCTGTACTCAGCCGTGTTTTTCGAATATCTGCCGAAGCACGCCATCAGCCCAAGAGGCACGAAGACCGTGTGAGTGCGTCACGCAGGGAAGGACAAGGAGCGCATCACTGTGATGCTGCTTGGGGACTCGGACGGCGCGAAGGTCAAGTCATTCATCGTCTTCTAGACGACTCGGTCAAAGGTGGCTGGAGGCGACCAAGCGAGCTGGACCGAGCGACGTGGATTTGGCATCCATGTATGGAAGGATGCGAAGGCTATCATGGAGAGGACTGGGATGGAGGTCTATGGAAATCCCACCGCCTGGTGGAACGCGATCATACACATGGAGTTCACCAAGGCCGCGTTCGGGACGAGGGCGAGACCTTGGCAGCCAGTTCTGCTGCTGGTTGATGACTTTTCAGGCCACTGGGTGGACGGAATTGACTCCTATGCTCGTTCTATTGACGTGCACCTGCTCAAGGTGCCACCGTCGTGCACTGCAGCGTGCCAACCGGCCGACATCGCATGGAATCGGCCGTTCAAGAATCAACTGCGCCACGCTTGGGTAGCGGTCCTCCGCCAACAGCTCCACGATCACGATGACACGACTGGGCCGTTCAAGCTACAACCACCGAGTCGGTCAGTGCTGTGCGATTGGGTGAGCACGTGCTGGGCGAAGCTGTCACCAACTACGATTCGAAATGGCTTTCGGAAAGCACGCATGATCCCATCAGCGCCCCGTTCGGAGGACGAGGAAGGAGAGCTCTCATCAGCGCAACCTCTCTCAGATGAGGTGTTCAAGACTCTTGAGGCAACCAGCCTCATCGACAGCAGAGTGAACGGTGTATCGTCAGACGACGAGCTGGACGGAAACGACCTGGATGATCGCAGCGAGCAAAACGATCGTTAGTTAGGAAGCTCGTGGGCAATGATAAACGAATAAAGCCGTTTCTTACCTTCGTAGCGCGGAGCATTAACAGACTCAGCTGCGACAACCCTGCTCCTGCTGTCGCCGGGGGAATCGAACCCACGCCGGCGCAAGGGCCCTCAATAAGCCAGCCTACATATACAGCTGAACCGTCAACACCAAAAGAGAAACGGATGCAACAAGTTGCTCTTGACCTTTTGCCAGGACCGGTATCTCTCTCACAAACACCGCCTGTATCGGTTCTATACCGACTTTCATGCAAGTTATTTTTACTTTCGATGGCCATGCTGTAATCTAACCGGAATTCCACTGTTCCTCCAAGAAACTCAAAACGGCAACCAATCCGAAATACAACTGTGAGTGAGCACATACATTTTACGGTAATGGCCGAGCGCCAGGAACAGGAGATAAAAAGGTCATCGGCAATGTTATGAGTGTACCCCCTGGGTACACTCATAACCCGCCAGCGCCACCGGGTACGCTTTGCCTAACTATACTGGACTCAAGTTATTTTTCGCTTTCCCACTCCCTCCGCTCCGCTTCACTCTTCAACCGGATCCAGCACGAACGCCCCCAAGCAAGCGCTCGCCCTCATGCAGCGCGCCGCGCCGCCCCCGCCGCCCGCGCGCAGCGGCCGACCCTCTCGGCGGCTCTCGCTGCGCGGCCGGCTGTTCCTGCTCGTCGGGTTTCCGCGGCAGGAGCGCGCGCAGCTCGCCGAGGAGCTGGCGCGCGCACAGGCGACGATGCTGCCGTCGGAGGAAGAAGAGGAAGCCGACCTTTCCGTGCTGTTCGTAGTCACTAACTACTGGACGGACGCGGCAGCCCCGATGGAGGCGCGAGTGGTGCGCAGGTGGCGCGAGAGCCGGCGCCAGCGGGCGGGAGACGCGCGCGTCGAGGTGGTCACCCGCTTCTGGGTCCTGGAGATGGCGCGGCTCGGGCACTGGATCGACCCGCGCCTCGACTTGTTCTTCCGCCCGCCGCCGCTGCCTCCAGCAGACACCAGCGCTGCTTCCAGGCTGGGGAGGCTGGGGAGCGACGCGCTGCTGATGACGTTCCCGGTGAACTACAAAGACGGGGTCGACATGGAGGAGCAGACGGTATCGGACGCTGCGGATACCGCTGGGGCTGTGGGGCAGGAACAGACGAAGCGACTGGCGCGACTGCGGCTGCCGTGCTCGCCGCGCTACCTCTTCGCGGGGGAGGTGCCGCTGTGGCCGTACGTGTTCGGCTTCCTCTGCCAGCCGCTGCGCAACATGCGCGACCTGGACGCTGTCATCCGAGCGTGCGTTGAGCGTCTCCCCTTGATAGCGAAGTCTCACAAGACGCTGACGATCGCGTCGCGATTGTTCACCTTGCAGGCTGTCCCGGTTCGATGGCGACCGCCGGCTCAACTGTCTTGAGGCGGCCATCTTCAAGGTGAGCGACGCGGATTGTCGTCTTCGCAGCGCTTGTCGTCGCTAACTCTATCCGGTGGTTGCAGCTGATGGCGCACGATGAGCAGGAAGCGGTCTTCGAGCGAGCGCTGCCGGAACTGGCGAGGCTCGTGCGGGAGCTGCCGTTCCTGTTCCCGACGGCCCCACTGCTACTGACGCCGCTGCCTGGTTCAACCGGCGGGGATTCGGTAGGTTCCTCGGAGGCATCTTCGATTCCAAGTGACCAGGCGTCGATCATCTCGACGACGTTGTCGTTCACAAAGGAAGAAGCCCTCGCACTGGTCGCCTGCTGCTTCTTCGGCGTCATGCCGGATCAGGACCGCGTCGACTCCGCTGAAGCTGGCGGTGCTGACCGCCAGCAAGAAGACGTTGTTGAGGGTCGGGGCAGTCGGCGTCGACGCACAAGACCTCGCGCCATCGCGGAGTTCCCTCACTTCAACATGTTCCGCATGTTCCTGTCGCCACCCGCGCGCGCCGGACCCAAGATCCACAAGCTGCGCTGCGTGCTCCAGTACTTCCTCGCTGCTACTAAGCAGCTCGTCGAGGACCGCGCGCGTATGCGGACGGAAGTGGCCACGTTCTCCCGCGTCGGTATCGCGCTTCCCTCTGAAGTTGACGCCTTGGACTTGGAAGTCGATGGCTACGACAGCGACGATGACAGCGACGCTATTGCTGGGATGATTCGCCGCCGCATTTCGAGGCTGACGAAGCTGCGATCGTCGCAACACAACCGCCAGACGTCGCTGCTGCTGATGCGCATTCGGTCGGAGCAGCAGCGCCTGATAGAAGACCTGGACGACCATTTGCAGATGGACTTCGCCAATATGTACCCCGGCGGAGGCGTCCTAGGCGCCGGCTGCGTCCAGGAAGAGATCCGCTTCGTGTTGTCTCCCGAGATGTTGGTCTCCTGTCTCGTCACGGCCAAGCTGGAGCCACACGAAGCGTTCGCGATCCGCGGGACGGAGCGGTACTGCTCCTACACGGGCTACGGTGGGTCATTCGAGATGTCAGGGCTGTTCCGCGACCAAACACCGTACGAAGATGTCAGCCATAACGGAAGCGCTTGCCGGCGGCGGCGGTGCGTAACGGTGGGCGTGGATGCGACCGACTATGGCGACGACCGCAAAGGCTCGGACCGGCAGTTCTCACGCGCGCACATGTGGCGCGACCTGCTCAAGGCGTTCGCGGGTTTTGCGTACGGCCAAGAGGAGTCGAGCGACCACGACAGCGGGGCATGGCCCGTGGCGTCGGGCAACTGGGGCTGCGGCGTCTTCTGCGGCGACTCGGAGCTCAAGCTGCTGATCCAGTGGCTGGCGGCGTCCCTCACTGGCCGAGACCTCGTGTACGTGCTGCTAGACCGCGACGTGCTGCTCAAGCAGCGACTCGCCCAACTATCGGAGCTCATGGCGAGTCTGCTGTGGCACGTCCCTGTCCAGTGGCTGGTCGAGTTCCTGTTCGGTCGTGATGGCGAAGGGCACGGCGCGAAGTCTCTGTGGGTAAAAGTGCGCGAGCGCCACTTTGAGCGTCAACGGCAGCAGCGGGAAGGACTCCGACCGAGAAGAGGGCGAGGCACGATGGGCTACGGCCATGGTGGTCGAACGGGAGTCGCCACTGATGACGACGGCGGTGGATCTGGGGTGCTTGCGATGGCGATCGAGGCGCTGGAGAGTGAGCTCCGCAGTCGGAGTGATAGCAGTGCGGACGTGCCGGTGTCAGCTCCCGGTCAGGACGCCCTCGATGCAGCAGGCAACGAGAGCGAAGACATGGAAATCGACGACGGTGGAGGCGTCGATGGCTCGTCGGAGAAGCCTGCAGCGTCAAAAAAGCACAAGAAGATGACGCAGTCCACCATGGACATGTTCTTCAGCTGATCCAGAACAAGGAGTGGGGGATCATGGAGTGAGCAGTTGCTGCATTACAATAAAATCAATCTAGATGGACGCGACGGTGGCGACGGCGGCGATGACGACGCTCACGACCGTCATGGACGACACCGTGGCCGCGTTGGAGGAGCCCGAGTCCGTGACGCCGTTGATCAGCGAGGACGCCGTGTCGCTGACGGAGGAGGCCGCCGAGTCCAGGTACGAGGCGGCCGTGTCGGTGGCGTCCCCAGCGGCCGATGCGACCGTGTCGGCGGCGTCCCCAGCGAGCGATGTGGCCGCGTCGGTGGCGTCCCCCGCAGCCGAAGCGACCGTGTTGGCGGCGTCCGTCGCGGCCGAGGTGGCGTCGTCGATGACCTCGCTGGTGGCCGCGTCCGTGACGCTGTCGACCACCGTGCCGGTGGCGTCTTCGACCGCGGACGCCGCGGTGGATGCCACGCTGTCGACCGCGTTCGAGACGGTCGTGGCCGCCGCGTCGTTGGCGGCAGCTGCCACTTCCGTCGGGTCGATGATGGCGCTGGCGCCGTGCGCGCCGACGGCGACGGCGACCAGGAGCGAGAGCAGGAGTGAGCGCAGCATCTTGTGGTCGAGTTGACTTCTTGTATACGGATCGGATCGGATCGGATCGGCTTGTGGTGCTGGAGGCGGATTAGTAAGTGAGGACTTGCGAGTCCGACATGGTGGGGGATAAGACAGTCGGTGCCGCCGATCGAAAAGCAGCTGTCGCACGCTGGCGATGCCAAATTGTGACGCGCGCGTTTTCGTGGCAGGTGGTGCAGTTCAACGTGGTCTTGGCGCTTATTTTTTTTACATCCATTACCTTCTTATAACCTTGAACATAGCATAATTGTTTTGGGTAGTGGTATAAGTGTGGTGTCAGATTGACTTCAGTGTATAATACACTGTTACATTTGATCATATCACAGTAGTTGAAAGTGGAGGGTTGACTGTACATAACCTCCCTCTGCCGCGTTTCTCGATTAAAATCCGGGTCGTGGGTGCGGTTCACGCGCGCAAAGATGAGGCGGCGCGATTGACACCACAGTAATCGTGCCAACCAGCACGCTTTTTGGTGGGCGGCACGCGGCAAGAGCCAGCTGGCGCCGCGGAAAGGCGCGTGGGTGCCGCCAGAAGTCGAGGGTGCTGAACGTCAGCCTGGAAGCGAGTCGTGGGTGGGTCGTGAGACTACTGGAAACCGGTTCATACCGGTTTTATAGGAGGTACCGATATTGATGAGATGTACTGGTAGAGTACTGATAGTACCGGTTTTTCGCCAGAATATCCACTCGCACTTCGAGAACATCCTTGTGGGTGGAGCCATGTGTGGCTGGCTGGTGATCTGATCAATCAAGTGCATGGGCGAAAGATGCATGGTGCATGGCGTGTGCGTTAGGAGGCGAACAGGACACCCGCGGAGGGATCGCCACCCCACCCACCGGGCCAGCAGCCCATGTCGTATCCTACACCCGCCCTGCGCTACCAGCGAGAATAGGTATGTGGCGAATCAAAGTCCGTGCCAGGCACTCGTCGCGTCCATGCCTCCAGCGACCCGTTCCGCTTCGGTGTTAGTCGAGCGCACGTTCCAATGGTCCACCCCGCCGAGCATCCTCGTTGCCCCCAGCACGTACTGTACTCCATCTGTCTGTCAACAGCGCTTGGCTCGGGCTCGAACACGCCTACAGACGACCCGGCCAGCAGATGACGCCGGCCAGTCGCTTGACTGCGAGTCCGACCAGGGGATGTTCATGCGCGATCCTTCAGACTTGAACTGCAGCCATTTCGTCAATGCGCGTGTGGCTCCGGGCGGCCCGCGCGCGATCAATCAAGCTCGTCAATCAAGTCGCTGGGTCTCCGCTCATACATTTGACACTCAATCAAGAAAAAATCCACGCGCCGACATATTCGATATAGCAGGCTTTTCAACCAGATGACCTGTCAGGTAAAATGTGTTTTACACACCAACTATACATTACTACAGGATAAGGGTGGCCCACCTCACCCCCAACCACTTGATTCCTCGAATTTTTGGCGCCACTTGGTGCATATAATGGCGAATCGGACACTTGTGGCGATGCGATCTTCCGCCCGCGGCAACCGATCCGCCCGCCGCAAGTGCAATGGGCGTCGGCGCAGCTTCAAAGGGATGGGTTCGCGCGCGGATCGTCGGCGGGGGAGCGGACGTCAGAGCCATTGCACAATTTGCGCTGCGCCAATTACACCCGAATAGTCCCCAGCCGCACTCCCATGTGGGTCGTCGACATGAACACCTTTGAGATCCACGCCGAGCCCAATGCGTCCACGCCGACGTCCACGTCAACGATGACGCCGACGCCGAGCCGCAAGCGCAAGGCCGCCTCCACTGCCTCGGGCGCCTCGACGCCGGCCGGCAAGCAGGCGCGGAGGAGCCGGGCGGCCGCCGTGAACGGCACGTGCGCACCCGACCAGCTGCTGTGCCGCTACGCCAACAAGAAGTGCCTCAACCCGCGCGCCGTCAAGCGCAGCGGTGGGCTGCACACCTTCTGCGCCATGCACCGCGCGAACGCCAACCGCAACCAGCGGCGGCTCGACATGCGCAAGCGGCTGCAGCGTCAGCAGCAGCAGGCGCAGCGCGCCGTCCAGGGCGATGGTGGCAGCAGCGGCAGCTCCAGCGACGACAGCGCCAGCTACGCCATGAGCCTCGCGCCGCTTCAGATCCCCCAGCTGGACGTCGAGGCGCTCTACGAGCCGCTGGCCGCGCCCACGCCGCTGGAGGAGGAGGACGTGTCCACTCTCGTGACACTCTTCCTGTCCGATAGCTTCCTGCTCGCCAACGACAATGAGTTGTGCGCCGAGGACGCGCAGACCTTTGGCGGCCTCATGGACGCCGCGCTGTCCATGTGATGCGCCATCACCGACTCGCAACGAGAACGCCTGTATTATTATTATCTCGCCGCCAAGCCAGACGACGAGACCCCCATGAGCGCCGAGCTCATACACGACCACACGGCTCGAGAGAAGCCGCAAGCGTAAAGCGTATAAAGAAAAGGAAGACGCGACGTTGAACATACAAACGGCTTTGAGTTGTTGGTGGTGTCAAACAGTGAAACTGTAGCCATGTGACAGCGAACAGCGCCAAGCTGTCCTGCGAGACTAAGACGCGTGACGAACGATCTCTTCGCAAGTGCAACCCGGACAAGTCTAAAAATAAATCAACCACATTTTCGATATTGAGTAAACACTTGCAGTCATTTACAATTTGGTGTTTCGCAATGAAACAGTGGTGTTATGTCATATTCTATTTTTTATAAAGCGAGAGTTGCCTTTCTGCTGGTGGCCACTGGATTTATTTCCGCTGCTTTTTTTCGGCCAACTCACCGTCATCTGAAGTGTTCAACCTGCACGCCACATGGTGACCAGGATTCGATACAAATCGCAAGTCATGCAGTCAGAAACGGGGCGGGCTCGCGGCCTGATATCCGCGATCACACGCGGAACTCAGGTGGCGCCAGCGTGATTTCGGGCGGCCCCAGCTCACTCGGACCTCACGTCGTCCCCAGCGTAAACGTCGAAGCTTATGTTCTGCGGCTCTTGTCCGGCCCCACGCGGGTATTATTTGGCCGACAAGTCCACGGTGACGGCCGACGTTCCAAGACGGCCGGCGTTAAACCGGAACACGAGGTCTGTCCAACGCCCTGCGATCACAACGAGCGCGACTGGTGCATGCGCTGTGCGCTGAATCCCAAAAGCCCGTGTAAAGAATCGGAGAAGCTCTTCTCGCAAAGCGATCATATCATCAAACTGGGATATCACTCGCGCAGGTTTCACTTGAGAGTTGTATGTCTGGTCTGGCTAGTCCCACAGCACTTCTGATTCAGCCTGTCCGCCTGTGGTGTCTCGCCTCCACTATGGTCGTTACAGCTTCCGAGTCACTTCTCGATCGGTTTGAGCAGGAGGCGGCGGCTCAAGCCATCGCAAATCGCAGGGCTCCCAGCCTCCAAAGAACGGGCGGCGCGCAGAAGATCACAATGCTGCCATTTCAAATATCCATTTCCCAAGCTCATCCATTGCAACAGGTGGTTCTGTCATCAGACGCGCATGGTTGGCTTATTTGCAAACATTTTCACAACGGAGGGTATGGCTTTGCACAGGCTCTAGATGCTCTGGTCTTGATCTCATGCGTGTGCGCACCGAGGGATGCGCCGCCGCCCATGAATCAAATCGCGCGAGGGACGAGCAGCGCGTTGCTGCGCCTGCCTGCCTGCACGCTCCGCTGCTCCTCCGACGAAGCTCCTGCCTGCCTGTTCGCCTGCCTGTTGTCCTGCCGTCCGCCCTCGGCACTTTGCTTCGTTGCGCTCGCCGGCCAGACAGACAGACAGAAAGACAGAAAGACAACGTTGCGCGTGAGTTGCAGCGGCTGTCCGTCACCTCAGCCGCGGCCAGAGACCGACCCGCCCCGACCGCCCGAGATCCTGCAGCCACCGAGCCAGTCGCCTGCACGCAGCGCCGCTCCCCACTCGACAGCTAGACGCCCAGCCCAGCAGGGAACAGGAACGCACATCACACAGCACAGCACACAGCACAACACACAACTCGAAGCCATGGACCGGCTCCTGAACGAGACCAGCGCGTCTGACTCGGAGGCGGACGCCGGCGCTGTAGCCGCGACCCGGCTGCGTGTGCGGCGGCCGTCGGCCAGCGCGCTTCGGGCCGTCGCGGCCGACATGCGCTCGCCGCGCGAGGTGCTGGCCGTGCAGGCGCTGCCGGCGCTGGCCTCGCAGCTCTCGCGGCTACAGTGCCCGCCGCCCGCGCGCACGTCCCCGGTGCCGTCGCCCGCGTCCGAGGGTCTCGCGGCGCTCTCGCACGCGGTGGGCTCGACGCCCCGCCTGCCGCCCATCACGCTGCTCACGAGTGCCGCCTCGGCGCTGCCGTCCGTCAGCTTCCAGCAGTACCCGCAACAGCAGCAGCAGCAGCCCCAACAACAGCAGCCGCTGCTCCTGCAACCGCGTCCGGCAGCGGTGGCCCCGAGCGCGTCCTTCCTCTCGCTCGACCGCGCGAGCACTCCCAGCGGGACGTCGGAGCAGGTGCCGGACACGCTGCTGTGCCGCTACCGCAACAAGAAGTGCGGGTTGCCGCGCGCCATCAAGCGCAACGGGGACCGGCACAACCTGTGCGAGAAGCACCGCGCGAAGGCCAACCAGAACCAGCGCAAGCTCGAGTCCAAGCGCCGCCAGCAGAAGCGCCTGCTCGCGCGCGCGGCCCAGCAGGGCCACCCCGGCGGCGCCGTGCTCTCGCTCGAGGACGGCGCGGACGACATCCTGACGGTAAAGAAGGAGGCCTCTGGGCTCAAGCTTGAGGCGCCCAGGCTGCACCGAGGTGAGCCTGCGCCGTGGACTGTGCCATGGGTTTGGGATGCAATGGGGACTCACGCGCTGCGCAATGTGTGACTTGTGACCAGAGTACTCGCCATACTGAGTAAGCTGCTCACCATCAACATGCAAATAAACGATAAAACACTGCGATCCTACTGGTCTCGCTATGCTTCGGCGATGTGAACGTGAGTGGCGATGTCTCCCTGCAACGCATGGTTGCCGGTCTTTCCACTCACGTGTTCTTGTTTCGGCTGCTTCAACGGTTGTCCTGCTTGAACGCCATCAGTCTGCTTGCGCCGAGCTTCCCTTTCAGGCCGCTCCACAGCAGCTCCAGCATGTTCCTCGCGGCGTTGACGTCTCGGTTCCAGAAGTTGGCCTTGCATCGACTGTTGGCACAGCGCAAGACGTTCCGGGTGCACTTGAGTACGACCTACTTGCTCGCGAGCTTCGGGTTACGGAACTTCCGCATCTCCGCGATCTCCTTCGCCTCCTTCTTGGACGGCTGCGCCTTCGTTCGGATGTCCACCTCCGAGTTCACGGGCGGCCACGGTCCGCCGCGGCGCTCGCAGTCGAGAAGCAGCACCAGGATGTCGTCGAAGCGCACTTGCGTCGGCTCACAGTCATACCAAGACGTCATTGGATCACAATGAGGTACACCATGAGCTTCTGCGATGTGATCGA
>JAADYH010001022.1:0-11554 GCA_023338125.1 Phytopythium aichiense
CGGCGGCTTCCAGGGATTCGTGCTCAGCCCCACGCTGCTGCTCAAGACGCGCGTGATGACCGACCCGGTGTTCCGCCAGGAGATGACTCCGATGGAGACGGCGACCAAGTCGCTGCTGGTGGGCATGAAGGTGATCCGGAATGAGGGCGTGCTGGCGCTGATGAAGGGCTCGGGCATGTTCTCGGTGAAGCGCGTGGCGGACTGGTCGACGCGCTTCTTCTTCTCCGTTGTGGCCGAGAACGTGGTGTTCAAGCGCGGCGACCCGAACTACAAGCTCACGACGGCGGAGAAGCTGACGGCGTCGCTGCTTGGCGGCGTGGGCAGCACCCTCGTGACGCTGCCGATGGACGTCATGGTGGCGCAGATCCAGCAGGCGTCCAAGGCCGGCGCAAGGGTGTCGGTGGTGGAGGTCGTCAAGGAGCAGTACGCGACCGGCGGCATGAAGCAGATCATGACGTTCGGCACCACGGGCTTCGTGCCGCGCCTCGCGCACGTCTGCTTCACGACCATGATCATGAAGACGGCGACCAGCGTCGTGTACGACCTGTACGAGGAGAGACGCAAGTGATTCTGCCGCGTCGAGAGGCGGTGGCGTGGCGATAACACACAATGTACAACTGCATGTTCTCGACTTGTGGGCTGCGTCTCGACAACCCGCTCAGGGCTTCGAAGCGGCCGATTCGGCGGGCAGGAACTGCTGGTAGCGCGACAGGATGAAGTTCTCGGCCTGCTGCATGCGCTCGTACTCAGGGTCCGTCTCGTGGTCGTAGCTGCGGCGCCAGCCAATCCAATCGGTGAGCACCAGTTGAGCGACTCCAGAGGGATCCACGGAGCGAGACGCACCCCATCAAGTGGCACAGGCCGTGCGCGAGCAGCACGGGCAGCCGCTGCTCGAGCGTGACGACCTCCTCCAGCGCCTGGTCCTCGCACTGCCGCTGCACGTACGCCGGGCTGATGTAGATATCGCCCAAGTAGCGCTCGTCGCGCGAGCGCACGCGCGGGAAGCGGCCCGGCTGCGAGATCTGTCGACTCAGGCGGTGGCGTCAGTATGGTCGGCTGGGTGGCACGTCAAGTTGGCGGCGCGGCCGGACGTGGCCGGCGGTCGCTGCGAAAGACACGCAGCCAGGGCAACGTCCGTCGGGCTCTCGCCACGTCCTCGGCGATCCGCCGTGCGGTTCTCGCGGCGTTCTCGTGGCAGTGGAAGCCTCGCGTCTGCCTACATACCTTGTGAAACGGGAAGGAGAGGATGTCGGTGGTCTTGTCCTTCTGCCGGTAGCGACGGTTGAGGCGCCGCATGTGCTCGTCCGTCGTGAGCATCACGCCCACGTCCCTGCCAGCGGAAGGAAGGAAGTGCACGTCAGACCACCCGAAAAAGCGCACGGGGTCTGCCGTTTCGAGCGTCTCTGATGCGGCGCAATGCAACGCAATGTGGCGGAGACAACAGACGCACCACGGGCCGCCCGGACAGCCGAGGGACTGCACCATGGCGCGCACCTGGCCGTCGAGAGCCGCGAGCTGCCGCGGGGCGAGCAGCTGGGCGATCGCAAGGCCCTTAGCGAGCTGCACCATGTTGCTGGGCGTCGGCGCCACAAGAAAATGAACCGCTGGGCCACGTCGCGCGCTGACGGTGGGCTCGTCACGCGCGCGCGTTCCGCTTCAACTCGGACAGGAGCCGCTGGTGCCGGTGCGTCGTCGTGACTCGTCCAGCTGACGTCCAAGAGTGATTTCACAAACACCAGGCGATCACCAGCGGATGGGTTTTTACTCAATCAACCAATCACCCAAAGGAGTGAGGAGTGGGTGGAATAGCCGGTGAGTGTGGATTGAAGTGCATGGACACGAAACGTCAGTCAGCATGCACCACGAGGTCCAAGCAGCACCCAGGCATGCACAGCGGGAGGCTGGAGCTGCCTGCATTGGAACGAGCTTGGATGCATTCCCTCTGCGCCAGTGATTACGGTAACAGGCTTGACTACGCGATGAGAGCGTCCAAACCGCGCATGCTCATTGCCATCTTTGCGTAGATATGCGTGGCGCGAAAGAAGCGCTGGGCGTCCTCACATCGCTGGAGGTGTGTGCTTGGGAGCGCTTTATTATTTACATGCGCAATCGGCTGGCCGCGTGTCCACTCGCGGCGCCAGCCACCAAGCCGCGCTGACGTCACCGCCACTGGCGTCGTCGCCCCGCCCTGGCCGGCTGAGCATTGCTGGAAGGGAAAAGCGGGCGGGCGGACGGGCTGCTGGCCGGCCATAGACGAACCGCTGGCGGCGTCCCCATTGCCCGCCGCCTGCACGCTTGGGGACGTCCGGGGCGATCGATTAGAAAAGTTGCGAGCTCGAGCTGCTCGAGAGCTCCAAAGCCGGGCATGTCCCATGCGCGCCTTTGAAGCTCCTGTCTATGTCCGTATCAAAAACCCATCTCTGGCGGCGTCATTCACCCACCTCGGGGGAAAAACCCGGCCGATTTGCCCGCCGCACTGTGCGTCGTCACGGAGACAGGGCTGTCGGTAGCTGAGACAGTGGCCCCATCTCCGCATGAAATTGAAGCTATTCATGCATTATACGAGGTGTTTTAACAAATTGTAACTGTGCTTGTATTGATCGCGTCCACCAAACTCGGAAAATATGTATTGTTGAAGGCGACTAAAGCCGCCACAATGTGAGACTCGTCCGCCAGACACGCACTCGCCCACGTCGCCCCGCCCATCTCCCCCGTATCAATGCGGGTAGGTACGTGGGCAATGCTCCTCGTCGCACTCCTTCGCCTCGATCTCCGTCTCCGTCTCCGTCTCCGTCTCCTCCTTGGAGTCCTCGAGCCGCCGCCGCCGCTTCGGACTCGGCATTCCGGCATTTGCCTCGTCCTGCCCAAGCGTCCGCGTCCCTCTCGCCTCTTCGCCTCTCCCCCCTCCCCTCCACCGCAATGGTACGGGGCACTGCGTCCGCCACTCGGCCAATCACACGGCGGAGCGAATGACTGACTGGTGCTGTTACGTTGCCTACAGTCGGGCTACAACCTCATGCGCACGCCGCTGGCCAACAAGGGCCTGGCCTTCTCGGAGGAGCAGCGCGCGGCCAACGGGCTGCGCGGCCTGCTGCCGGCCGCCGTGACGTCGATCGCGTTCGAGAAGGAGCGCGCGCTCGCCCAGCTGCGCAAGAAGAGCTCGCCCATCGAGAAGTACATCTTCCTGCAGAGCATGCAGGACACGAACGAGGACGTGTACTACAAGCTGCTGGTGGAGCACACGGCCGAGTTCATGCCGATCGTGTACACGCCGACGGTGGGCCAGGCCTGCCAGGAGTTCAGCCACATCTACCGCCAGACGCCGCGCGGGCTGTACATCTCAGTCAACGACCTGGGCCACGTCGCCGAGATCCTGGACAACTGGCCGGAGAAGAAGATCCGCGCCATCGTCTTCACGGACGGCGAGCGCATCCTCGGCCTCGGTGACCTGGGCATCAACGGCATGGGCATCCCGATCGGCAAGCTCGCGCTGTACACGGCGTGCGCCGGCGTGCCGCCCAGCGCGTGCCTGCCCGTGGTGCTCGACTGCGGCACCAATAACGAGGAGTTCCTCAAGGACCCGCTGTACATGGGTCTGCGCCAGAAGCGCGTGCGCGGCGAGGTGTTCGAGCAGCTCGTGGACGAGTTCATGAACGCCGCCAAGGCCAAGTACGGCCCGGAGGTGCTGCTGCAGTTCGAGGACTTCGGCAACACGACCGCCTTCAACCTGCTGCGCAAGTACCAGAACACGCACTGCACGTTCAACGACGACATCCAGGGCACGGCCTCGGTCGTGGTCGCCGGCCTGCTGGCCGCCGTGCCGCTCTCGGGCAAGCCGCTGGCGCAGCACACGTTCCTGTTCATGGGCGCCGGCGAGGCCGGCACGGGCATCGCCGACCTGATCGCGCTCGCCATCTCGCACGAGACGGGCAAGTCGATCACGGAGGCGCGCGAGCAGATCTGGCTCGTGGACTCGCGCGGCCTGGTGGTCAAGTCCCGCGAGGCGTCGCTGCAGCACCACAAGCTGCTGTACGCGCACGAGGCGGCCGAGTGCCCGACGCTGCTGGCGGCCATCGAGCGCATCAAGCCGACGGCGCTGATCGGCGTGTGCACGATCGCCAAGGCGTTCGACCAGGCCGTGTGCGAGACCATGACCAAGCTGAACGAGCGTCCCATCATCTTCGCGCTGAGCAACCCGACCTCCAAGGCCGAGTGCACGCCCGAGGAGGCCTACTCGTTCACGAACGGCAAGTGCATCTTCGCGAGCGGCAGCCCGTTCGACCCGGTGGTCGTCAACGGCCAGCGGTTCGTGCCCGGCCAGGGCAACAACTCGTACATCTTCCCGGGCGTCGGCCTCGGCGTCATCGGCGCCGGCCTGACCCACGTCGACGACGAGATCATGCTCATCGCCGCCGAGACGCTCGCGTCCATCGTCACGCCCGCGGACCTCGAGACGGGCTGCGTCTACCCGCCGCTCTCGACCATCCGCGACGTGTCGCTCAAGATCGCCGTCGCCGTCGCCGAATACGTACGTTGCGTCTTGCTTTGTGGTCGTCGATCTCGACTCGTGTCTGACGCGTTTTGCTCGTTGCTTGGAACTCTGCAGGGCTACAAGAAGGGCTACGCGACGGTGCCCAAGCCGGCCGACCTCGAGGCGCACCTGCGCTCGACCGTGTACACCCCGTAAGCGAGTTCTAGAGCGGGTCGGAGGCGCTCGAGCGGCTCTCGAGCGGGAGGCCGGCCTTCGTAGTGCTAGCGCGCCATTTGAATCGTGCGTGCCTTGATTTTATGCGTGCCTCCGTGGCGACAACACAATACAACGGTTGAAAATGCAGTTCACTGTCGACCCAAAGGAAGCTGTTGCATGGAGCATTACGGCCCTCAAGACGCTGTAGCTGCAATGCGCCATCAATCGACACGCTTGGAGACGCTCATGCGTCCAGCAGCTCGGCCACGCGCGCCTTCTGCGCGGCGGTCAGCGCCTTGGGGAACGCGATCTCGTGGTGCACGTGCAGGTCTCCGTGCTGCGACGGGTAGTTGTGCACCGGCATGCCCTCACCCGACACCTGACGGACCTCGAACGGCTTGGTCACGCCGCCGGTCGAGAGCGTCACGCGCCGGTCGTCGAGGTGTCGGATCTGCTTGCGGTACCCCAGCAGCGCCTCCTCCAGCGAGATCTCGAGGTCCATGTGCAGGTCGTCGCCCGCGCGCCTGCGCATCACGATCCGCCAGCAAAGCTGTCAGTCAGCAGTTGGTCAAGCACCACGCGCATATTGGCTGGATTGACCGACTTGAAGCGGTTGTGCGGGACCTGGTGGAGGCGGAAGATGACGTCGCCCGGGATCATGCCCGGCCGCTGTTCGCTCTCGCGCTCGAAGACGATCTGGTGCGTGGACGGCATGCCGCGCTCGATCTCGGCCGTGAGCACCTTGTCTTCCTTGACCACCTTGTTGCCGTGGCAGTAAGGGCACTTGTGCGCCGCCGTCTTGCCGCGGCCGCCGCACGCGGGGCAAGGCTGCTGCATCTGCACCGTGAAGCCGGGACCCATGCGCTGCTGCACCATGACGACGCCCGCGCCGCCGCAGGTCGGGCAGGTGGTCGTCTTGCCGTCCTTGGCGCCCGTGCCGCGGCACTTGCGGCAGATGACGTTGCGCGAGAACTGCGCCTGCTTCTGCGCGCCGTTGTACAGCTCCTCGAGCGTCACGGGCATGTCGACCGCGGCGTCCGGCCCGCGCTGCCGCCCGCCGCCGCCGAAGAAGGCGTCGAAGGGGCTCGCGGCGCGGCCGGCGCTCTGCTCGTCGCGCTCGAGGCCCTCGAAGCCCTCCAGGTCGTACGTCTGGCGCTTGACCGGGTCCGAGAGCACCTCGTAGGCCCGCGAGATGTCGTGGAACTTCTGCTCCGCGTCCGCGTCCCCGTCAACGCCCTTGACCTTGTCCGGGTGGTACTGCAGGCTCAGCTTGCGGTACGCGCGCTTGATCTCGGCTTCACTGGCCTCCATCGTGAGCCCGAGAACTACAGCCGCCAGCGTTAGTGTCAGTCAAGCAGGCGTCATCCGCCCAGCAGCCGCAGTGTCGGCGTTCGAACTTCGAAGGCCACCCACCGTCGTAGAGGTCCTCGTGCTCGTGCTCGTGCGCATGGTCGTGCACGTGCTGCTGCTGCTCGCCAAAGCCGCCGAAGTTGAAGCCGAACGCGTCCGCGCCGCGCGCCACCGACAGCGCCAGCGCCGCCGCCAGCACCAGCGGCAGTCGCATCTTGCCAATGCTCCAAGCTCGTCGCGAAGATTCCACGTGTGTGCGTCGATAAACCGTTGTGGTCCACGCTGGCGACGAATACCGGTTTGTCCAACCGGTTCTACTACAGGTGTTTCAAACCGGTACAGCTTCCCATTTTGGAAGGTAATAATAAATTACGAAATATTTCCATGATGATAAATACATCGTATTTTTTATATGTTCGATTTTCAGGTTACCAATATATAAACTTGATTTATATATTGAACATGTACGAATGATGGTCACTTAAATCAAATTGGCAGGGGAGTTCGATTCATGGTCCTATTGTATTCCAAACAACAATGGTACCGGTAATTAGGTCGTGATCGAAGATACCGGTATGATATTTTGACAAAAGTGTGGGGAAGCTCAAGAATGTCGGTCACACAATGCTCACAATTTTGTAGCGTACACGTCCGTGAAAGTACGAAAACCTTGAGTTCGCGACTTCAAGTTGGACAAGTGCTCGTCAGTTGTGGGATTGGCGCCGCATGAGGGTCAGCAGGAGGTGCCGGCGGCCAGCCCGAGGCACGAGGTGGACTGGTTGACGGACAGCACGTGCACGGCTGTCGCAACCGCGAGACTCAGGGCCACGACAGCCACGAGCGCCACCGCACGGGCCGTCGAGCTGCCGCTGCGCGCCTTCCACTCGCGCGCCTCGCTCGAGTGGCGAGGCAGCGCAACGACGCACGCCATCGAGATCGCTTGGGCCGCGTAGGCGACGAGGAACACGCCCGTGAGCTGGAACCGGGCGGACGTGCTGTCCTCCATGATGTCCTGGTTGGATACGTCGAACTGCGCGTCGATGTACTTGGAGAGGGCGAGGCCCAGCGCGTTCGCGACGAAGGAGATGGCTGTCACGAGCGCACCCATCAGGAGCTCCATCCCCGGGTCCGCCAGTTCAGACAGCAAATTGGTGAAAATGACGTAGTCCAGTACGGACGGGATGGCCTCCATCACGGGAAGGCCGATCCAGAGCCACTGAGTGCGCACGACGTCCCAGATCGCGAACATGGTGGCTCCGCAGTCCAACACGAGCACGACCACGGTTGCAGCGATCGTCAAGAGCCGGTAGTCCACGTTCCAGCCCTTCTTGGTGATGTAGCTCATTGACAAGAGCACGACCGCAATCGCGACGAAAGACACCACATTGTCGTTCAGAGGCTGCACGCCGGCAAAGTAGAACGCGACGGGGTTGACAGCGACCGAGCTGAAGCCATTGAAGATCCCGCTGACAAACCGCAACATCAGGATGTTGCTGACTGCATGATTGCAGAGCGACGGCCATATACTGCGGGCAGGCTTGGCAGCCGACTGCTTCTCGGCTGGCGCTTCGTCGATCGCGCACCACGCGAGCGGAATGGGCAGCGCCGCCGCGATGCCCACGATCAGCATGATGTCCGTAAACTGCAGCGTGAAGTCGAAGTCGCCTCCGTAGTCCCATCCGCTCATCGCGATCCCCATGAACGGGAACGTCGCAAGCATCGCGAGTGTACGCCACTTGGTCAGCATCGGAGCCAGCAGCTCGTCCGAGGATTCACTTGAGCCGCACTCGGGAGGACACAGGTATCGCGAGGAGATCTCTCGCGCGAGAGCGTCGGCTGCAACGTCAGCCAGCACGTACCCGACCACCGCGATCGCCATGAACAGGGTGTAGAGAGCGCCGTTGCCGGGTGCATTGTGGTTGATGGTCGCGAGTTGGTCGGCCGTCAGGTCGCGAAGAGGGGAGCCCACCAGCGCGCGGTCGCCAAAGAAAGGAACCGGCTGGTCGATGGAGAAGATGTAGACCAGGGCTGTCGCTGAAATCGCCCAGCCCAGCGCCAACCATGTTCGTCGTCGACAAGCACTGGTGAGAAGCGGGAGGTTGTCGACCACGACCATGAAGAGCGGTTTGAGCACCCACGGAAGCGCCAGCAGCATGCGCACCGACAGCGTCTGCGTGCCTTCCATGTTCAGGTTGCACGTCATGAAAGGGTACACCGCGAGCGGCAGCGCCGTGCTAACGATGCCGATGGCGGCGCTGTGCGCGACAAGTCCGAGCCATCGGCGGTCCCAAGCGCTCACCTCGATCGCTGCTGCGGTAGCTGCGTTTCCCTCCAGTTCCATCACCACTTCGCTCGACACTGGCGACGAGACGCCATCGTACGCGTCGGAGGACAGCGTGCTCTCCTCTTGCCGGAAACTCGAGCGCGAGAGCCGCTGCACCAGGTCCTTGGTGGCTGCTCCGGCCATGCGGCTCATCGTGAGCGCGAGTCGAGACCGTTGGTGACCCTCGGCGCTGCTGACTTGGCAAGTGTTGAGGGCGGATTGGTGGTGGATCGGCTGGCAGCGCCAGCGGAGGGCGATCGATCGCTTGAGAGCGTTCCAGCGAGCACAATCCGATCCGCAGAAGACTTGGTTTCACGCGTTCATGGGCAGTTTTCTCACGCAGAGGCGCAAACAGTGGGTTGCTTGAGCGTTGCCGTCGATGACGGCAAGCTGAACAGAGACGAGGGAGGACTGGACTTGCTTGGAGCAAGCAAGCAGATCAGTCCGAAATATGTTCATGTACTGCATTGAGATGCATTTACCTCAGACAACGTCTTGGATGGGTCACGCCTGTCTCAACATGTTGTCATTGAACTGTCCAACTGGTATCACAAAACAATGCATTGAGGGTTATTCGGGTCAGACCTCCTCCGCCATGAATCACTCGGCGACCGAAACGTTTTGGCGGTGCGGCCAGCGCTGCGTCTTCGTCTCGCCTTGCGCCAGTGCGTGAAACCGCGTCCCGTCATTCCATGGGCGTTGTGGGGACCTGTTGAACGCGTCCGCTTGTTCTTTTCGCGCCTGGCAACCCATGGAATGGTGGACAATCCATCCTGGACCCACTGGACCGTCCAGTTCATTATCCCATCGTGACGCCTGCATCCCCACCGCTGAATGGTCTGCTCTCGTGCCTTGTCGGCGAAATTTCCCATGACGTTGGCTTCAACCGGCACCTTCCGCGCTAGTACAGCGGCTGGAGCCTCCGCGTCGAGGCGGTCGCAGGCGGCCCCTCTGCGTCCATGTACGACGACTGCTCGAGCTTGGCATACTCGTCCACCAGCCACCGGACGTTCTCCTGCGCCTCCACCAGCCGCTCCGCCTCCATGTACTCCGTGTAGTGGTGCAAGTGCGCCTTGCGGACGAAGAGCTTGCGGAAGCGGCCGTGCAGCCGCTCGAACGTCTCTCGGATGCAGCAATTGTTGGAAAGACACAGCAGCGACGAGGTCTGGCCGACCGGGGGCACGGAGCACAGGCCGACCTTGAAGCCCTCTTGGTTCCAGGGGATCATGCGCACCTCCGACTGGAGCCGCTGGATGTTGGCGTTCACGTCCGAGATCTCGACGTTCCCGCGGAGCAGCAATCCGCACGCCAGGTACACGCTGGCGCGCGGGTTGGCGCGGATGAGCTGGTGGTCTCTGATCGTCGCAAACACCCACCGATTAGATGGTATGGCGCCGCTCAACGCAGCAGCATCGACTCACTTTTGAAACGCGTCCGAGAACATTTGGTTGAGACGCCGGGGTTGCTGCCGAGGGTCCACGGTAGCGAACATGGGGCTCATGCTGGAGAGGAGGAAGTGGAGCTTCGGGAACGGCACCAGATTGGTCGTGATCTCGTTCAGGTCGACGTTCAGCGAGCCTTCGAAGCGCATCGAGCTCGTCAGATTGGTGAGGAGGCGAGCGACAATGTTGTTCATCTCGCCAAACGCGCTCGTGGAGCGGCCGGTGGCATCTCTCGCGGATGCGGCGGCGCTGGGCTGCGGAAGCCGCTCTTTCTTCTTGCTCGCCTTGCTCGATGTCGGAGCTGTCTTTCCAGCTTTGTACAAGTGCTCAAGCGCCTTTAGATCGATCGGATCGGATAGCCGAGAGCCGTCAACGATCCGCGCCGTCGGGCCGTCGAGTTGAACCGATGCGGGTGGAGCCCTCTGAATCTTGGAGCAGAGGTCCATGAGCGCCTCATTCTCGATGGGGAGTACGCAGTCGGCGTGCTCCGTCAGCTCGTTCAGCGCCAAGACGCTGTTGTATGGAGAGGTGACGACGTCGTCGTCTTCGGACGGGAAGATCGCGCATGTGAAGCGGTACACGTCCGGGTACTGGTCTTGCAGCAGTCCCAGGATGTACGAGCCAAGTCCGGAGCCTAGTTCCACGGCATCACACACTCCGTCAGCACCGATGGGTAATAACAGTCCACGGCTGTGTCGCCTGACCTGTGCCGCCGCCCATGGAGTGCATCACGAAGAAGGACTGGAGCGAGTCGCACAGCTCCACGGCGCGGTGCAGCTTGTCGGTCAGCTCGTCTCGGTACTGCGGTCCGTACAGGCAGTGGCCATGTGCCCTGCACCGCCCAGCACCTCGCGTCAGATAAATGCAGCCGCAGCCGTGCGCTGCGCTCTCGCGGCCTTACCAGTTGTTGCCGGCGCCAGAGACGTCCGTGATGAACTGCTGCTGGTCGAAGAGCTCGCCCAGCGGGCCCGAGAGCGTCTCGGCCACCGGGCCCTGCTCCATATCCACCAGTATTGCACGTGCCTTGAGCGAGCGGATGGGCGCCGTGCCGCCCGCGAAGGGCACGTCCACCGGGTCCGAGTAGCGCGAGTCCACATTGCGGAAGAAGGTGCTCATGCTCTCGTCGAAGCGCGCCTTCCTGGCATGCTACAGAGCCGCGGAGGGTCTCAAATGAGGCGCCAGACAACGCGCATCTCGACTGCGGCGCACGGGTGAGCGCACCTTGGCATGCTCCTCGAGCGCGAGCTGCCAGAACTGGCGGCCGATCTGGTTGCCGCACTGCCCCACCTGGATCGTCACGAGCTCCCGCACCATGTTGACTGACTGTGAGTGCGACTCTGAGGCGATTGACGGTGATGATTGGCTAAAACAATGGATAATACTGACCAATCATTGACGGATATGGTCCGAGTGACAGAGTCGGAGTGTTCAGCAAGCGAGATTCACGCACGTCTCGTCGGATTCGACTGCTCTTGGTGTTGAAGTCGGACAGAGAACGCCTCTACGTTTGTATATTCACTCAGTAATGATCAACACATTATCCTTTAATCCCGTAGATCAAAACTTGATAAGACATACCCATCTAAATATGATACTTTGTGATGGGTATCCTTTGCCGCCCCTCCGCCTTCCAGGAGAAACCTTCCACTCGAGAATCGCTCCCGACGACTCAAGATGCGCGCGCTCTCGACGCTCACGCTGCTGGCGCTGGCGCTGGCGCTGCGGACACACGACGGGGCCGCGGGAGACGCA
>JAADYH010001023.1:0-11547 GCA_023338125.1 Phytopythium aichiense
CGTTGAACGCGCCGATGTAGCTGACAAACCCCGCCGCCAGCAGCGAATCACCAATAAGAGCCGACTCCCCAGCACGAAGCACGTCAATTTCACGACTCCATCGCTCGTTTTCAGACGCCAGGCCGTTCACCAGCCTCTCCGCGAGTGATAACCGCTCTTGACACGCGTGGGCCTCGGCCTCTACCTTCGCTTTCTCGTTCGTCGCTTCTCGGAACGAGGCCTGCAGCGTATTCAAGTGGGCCTCGACCTCCGTCACCATCTTTTGAACCGAAGCTAACTCGCCATCTGCCTCTGCCTTGGTGTGCCGTGCTTCCTCCAACCCGTCCATTAGTGGCTTCACGCGCACGTACACGTGGTGGAATGCAATGATGTTGATCACCCAGACGCACAAGTTGGCAGCCGCGACCGACTTGCTCTTCATCTTCTCGTAGTTGAAGTTTGGGTCTTCCTGGATCAACGGCTCAACGCGCGCCACCACTTCTGGCGGAATATTCTCCTTGTCGTACTGCTCCAGCGATTGCTTGAAAGAGTCCACCTTGGCCATCATCTTCTTGGCGTTGTCCCAGCTGAAGTTTTTGGTCTCATTCTTGATCATCATCAGCACAGCCGCAGTGACCTTCTCAACGCCAGCCGGAGGCTTACTCATTGACTTGAGCTCCGTTAAAGACGCCTTATTGAGGCAGTTGACAGCTTGCTGAGCTGCGTCGAGCGCAGGCTTTGCAAGTGCCAATTCCACAGAGGACTGGGTCTCAATCTGTGAAGCTGCTTCGGCCGCTTTTGCGGCTTTTGCTCGCTCCTGATCAGCGCGGCGCTGCTTCACCTCCGCGTCCCCGCGCTGCTTTCCCATCTGCTCCAGCAAGATGTCCGTCGCTCGTTTCCGCTCGTCAACCTTCTTCATTGTCCGCTTCAGCTCTTCTTGTAACCCAGCAACGTCGTGCGCTGTTTTCTTCAGCGTCGCTAACCCAACCTCTAGGCGGTTGATCTTGGTCGACTGAGACGCACGTTTGGACGCCAACAGCGACTGATAGAAGCGAATCAACTCAAGGAATGAAGTTGGCGTCACGTAGTTGTACCGTCCGTGGCTCTTTTCGTACTGCAAACTGGCGTTCGTCACTGATAGGTGCATCTCGGCCATATGATGGCAGACATTTTCCTGTATAGCATGTGTGGATAGGTCGACATGCTTCAGGAACTGAAGGGAGACGTCAATCAACGCCTCCTTTGGCCACGCATGGAACCAATCCATCGTACAGCAGTTCGTTAACGACGGAAAGTCGCGGCAACGAGTACGCAGGCTGCCTCCGACTGGAGAGAACGCGAGGATGACGTGGATATTGGTCCGCACTCGCTCATAGAAGAACTCTTGAAGCTGTTCTTTGGTGTCCGGAATGCCCCGTGACTTTGCCTCTGATCGTAGCGAGCTCCCCATCGCATCCATCTCTTCCTGAGAAAAGAGATCCGGGATGGATCCCGAGGTCAGCAAATCATTCAGTGGGACCAGGAAATGGTCGTCTAAAATCTGAGAGTCCGTGATCATCAGTACCACTGGTTTTGCAGGCCGTACGCCAGCCTTGCGGCAGATGTCCTTCAAGTCCTCTTTCAGCTCCGCCAAGCCGTATGAGACTGATGCACCCATCGAGAGTGAGACGAGAGTGTAGCCACAGATGAAAGTCGCCAGTCGTGACAGAGACTGTTTGCCGGATCCTCCGACTCCGATCAGAAGCGCATTGCCACGCGTGAAAGATAGGATGCGGACGATTCGCGACACGTGTTCCAACGCTTGATCGAAGAGCACCAAACTCATCACTGGGTGGACTTCATTGTAGGCTTGTAGCTTGCTCTCGAGCACTCGAGTGAGCTGCAGTTTATCCGTTACCGGTATGTACTGAAGCGTGGCGCTGTCGTCTGCATCGCTGTCGTTGAGAGACTGCGAGGACTGTCCACTTCCAGCACTCGAGAGGAACTTTGCGCATATCAGGGGCGACGCAAACAGCTCAGTCTGGTCCTCTTCGAAGTTTTTCTTTGCTTGCTCGACCGCCATCTCCGTGAACCGCTGGATGTCGCTTGACGCGCTCATGCGGTCGCTGAACACGCGGTAGCACTCGTGCAGCCAGAGCCTGCAGAACTTCATCGAGTGGTTCAGATATGCCTCCGGTCGTGACATAAAGAGACCCTGGAACAAGGCACCGAGCTCACGCATGCTGAACACGTAGTGGAACTTGGCAACGGTTGGCAAGAAGTTGGAGCGAACATCTTCGTGCAGGTCGATAGAGGATGTGATAACTGAAGACGCCAGCTTCCGGATCCGATCAGAGAAATTCTGCAAGTGCTGAGTGATCAATGTCGTGAAAATCGAGACCAGATCGCTCTTCGGCGGCATGCTGACACACAAAGTGGAGAAATGCCTCTGCAGGCGAGGATTCACCGTGTACGACCCCGTCTTGTGGTTCATGGCGGAGATAAACTGCACATCTTGAATGATCTTCTTCATTCCCAGGTCCTGCCGGTCATACCACGCGTTGTAGTCCATGAACTGGCGCAACAGGGCGAGCGCGGTCTGTGTACCGAATTCCTCTGGTTTCGGCATGTTGAGATCGTCAAGGAAGTATATCAGCCGCCGGTTCTGAAGCGGCCCGTACACGCGTCCGGACCGTTTCTCGAGGAACTTCTCAAGCCTGGATTGGAACTCCCGCGCATCCATGAAATGGTGCAGATTTATCGTTGAGCATGTGAGCTCGTCATCCAGGCTTTTGAGGTACTCCAGCACGAGCGAAGACTTGCCAGATCCGCTGCAGCCTACCAGCATGGTCGGATATTTCATGCGTAGGAGTAGATCCACAGTAGAGCGCAAGCGCGTCGACTCGACAGTAGGAACGAGTAGCGAGTGGAAAGGAACGTCGCCAACGTTCACGAAGGTGAGCACCTTCTCGCTCCATGGCACCAACTCGTTCTTGGTGATGTCGAAATACAAGTCGAAAACTGAGGCGTTTCCAACTGTGGTGTTTGCCGACGCATCCGTAGCGTTTGTTGAACCCTGCGCTGGAGTCGACGGCATTCTGTACTTTGCCACTCCCTTGTAGAGACTCGAGAACGTTTTGCGTTGGTCATTCATCTTCTCGCACTCAAGAGTTCCGCCGAAGGCCCATACCCCGCAGTAAATGAACGCATTCTCCAGGACTTCCGGTGTCTTCTCTTGCTCGCTAACTAAGTTCAGAATGCTATCAAGAAGACGGCAGAGAGAGTCCACAACTGCGACTGGGGCAATCGGGATCACAGTCTCGACCTTTGCATCCCAGACAGCGCCAAACATTGCGTCAATGTACTTGGTGAACAGGCCGGGAAGCACCGCATTTTCAGCTGCACTCTCACGTCGCTGGACCCACGACTCGGCGAGTGGTCGCCAGCCGATATCTGACTCATTGATGTAGATGATTCCAGCGCGTGAGACGGTGGCTGGCGTCGCGTTCACCAGCGACGATATTTCAAACACAAGGCGCATCGAGCGCGTCAGAGGGATGCGCTCGTTGGACACGAGCGTCAGCACTTTGTTGTCGTCCATGACGGTGTTCATACTTTCAATCCAAACTGCGTCAATGTCTCCGTCCAGCACGACCCACTTGTATGTCTGCGAGTCATTGAACGGAGGAACATCCTTGGACATGTTTCGCATGATGGAGGAAAGCACGCCGTCCTTCCAGTCATTCTCCAGCGTCATAAACCCGTACAGCTCGTCCGCCGTGATTGCTTTGGGATTAACGGTCTCAAAGACGGTGAGTGGCTTCGGCGCTTCGCCCTGGAAGTTTGGCACGCAATTATGGCACGCAGCCAGCGTCGTCCAGATTGTGCTCTTTCCACATCCGGCTGGTCCGATCAGCATCACACTGTGACGAACCTTGAGCACCGCTTCATACTCCATAACCTTCTTGAGAAAACCCTCCTCTGGTTGAAGCTTGCGAGACGCACAGACTTGTAGACACTTGGAACGAAGCACGTCGTCCTTCATGTGCGAGAGCTGCTGTCCTGGGAAAAGGTCGTTGAGCAACCCAAGGAACACGGGATAGTCTGCTGGTAGGATCCGAGGCGTGTTAAAATCACGAAGCACTTGCATCAAAACAACTTCTTCCGAGGCATTGGCCAGTGCACGGCGCATGCTGCCGGCAACCAGTAGAACCGACTTGACGGCTCTCAATCCCCAGTCGTAGTGCTTTTGCTTGGAGAGCAACTCGCTACTCAAATTGTACAGCGTCACAAACTTGACCGACAGTATGCGCGCCTTCAGGAACCCTTCCGCCATGAGCATGTTCTCACAAATCGGTTGCAAGTCGGGTTTGATCATAGCACAGGATCGGAACAGCGCCTTGAGATTCTCCGGCAGCTCGGCGCGCCCGGCATAGCCCGGATTCATCGTGATGAAGAAGCCCACGGTCGGAACCAACGTTATGGCCTTCCCAAAGAAGTCGCACGTGCCAATCAAAGGCAACGAAACGGGTGCTACAGCGGTAGCATCGTGGCTTCCAGCGGTGACACCGTCGGATGCTCCCGCTCCAGCGGTGGTAGCGCGTCCACTGGTACCCAAGATCGTGACTAGACCATCCAGCACGGTCTTGACCTGCGTAGCGACAACCGAGAGCACCTCGACTGAGATGCGGTTGAATTCGTCAAAGCAACCCCATGCACCTGTCTGAGCAAGACCTCGGAAGATGTCGGCCATAGTCTTGTAGTTCATCTGGTCGCTGCAGTTGAAGACATAGCACTGAAGCCCCATCCCGCGTGCGAGATCCTTGGTCGTCTCCGTCTTACCCGTGCCTGCTGGACCAGCAGGTGCGCCACCGAGGCACAATCGCAGCGCGGTGGTCAATGTCACGTAGCAGCGGTCGGTAAGCGGGGTAATCACGAGGCGTCCACAGTTTCCAACGTATTCGTAGCGGTAGAACGACCGGAAGTCGCAGATCTTGATGTAGACTTCCTTTCTCTGGGTTCCGCCGGCCGCCACAACAGGTGTAAGATAATACCGCAACTGGGACTGCCACTGAAAATCGAGCGAGCTGTTGACTTTCTTGGTGATCAAGGACTGCACCACGTCGCGCGCATGGACGTCGATAGTGATCAGTGTGATGATCTTCTGCCGATCCAGAGCTGACAACGAACCTTGGACCAGTCGGATCAGCTCCTCAAGTCGCACGGTCGACACGTCCCAGTATTTCTTGAGCGCTTCCTCGTTGCCGTTCTCTTGTTCTTCCAGAGCAGTCTCCACTTCCTCCGTCCAGACCACTTGACTTGATAGCAGCGACACTTGAGCTGGGTAGTCGAACACCCAAGTGTGTCGCGCGCAGTCTACACCCCACAACGCACTCCGCTCGATGGCGTCAAAGATTCCTTGACGCAAAGTGTCCTGCATCACAACGACCAAATCGTTGAACCAGTTCTCGACGCTTCCATGGATCAAGAGAGAGTCCGGGAACTGCACCACCTCTCCTTCTTTAGAGCGCATGGCCATCGCCAAGTATCGCTCCGCAATATGATCCGATGATGACGAAGATCCAAGCTGAGAGACTCTACCAACAGGCTTCGATACACCATTTGAACCTGTTTGCTGGTCGCCACTCCCAGGATTCACGCTATCAAATTCGAACGCCTCGATACCATCGAAGCAGTTGCCGAAATGCGGTTGCAGCCGCGGAGGCGAGTTGCCGTTTGATAGAATCTCAAGGAGGGAGGCATTCGAGACGAAGTAAAAGCGCGGGAAGATATCCTTCTTGCCGTCAAGATATTGATTCAGCGCCTTCTGACAGATCTCCAACTCCCCTTGCAAGTCACGTAGCACTTGTTCACGTCCATCGCGCTGGCAGCACGCGACTAGAACTGTTGGGAACATTTGGGCGTCTGCAAACAGCTCCTTGATCTCCTGGTCGACGTGTTGAAATCTCTGGAACTCCGATGGCAGCTGTCGTTGAATATCACCAGTCACACTAAGGAAGATTGACTCAAGGCTGCACCATTGACGTTGCAGAGTAATCCACAGCTTGAGGATGGTGTCGACGTTTCCTAGCCGAAGCTGCCACTCAAATACCTTCTCTTTAAAGTATGCCACAAATTTACCTGCGGCAGCCATCGTCTGAAGCTGGAGCTGATGCTCCTCAAGCGATTCGATGATGAGATTCGGCATTTTCAGAATCATGAGATCACCTTGATCTGTCGGGCTTGGAAGAATATCGCTGCTATCAGTCGGTGTATCCGCATCATCCTTGGTATTCGATGACTCTCGCCGCTCAAGCTTGGGCTTCGACTGGCGCTCTGTTGGTGTAACCTTGAAACCCGAGGTTCGAAAAGGAACAAACTCAAGCTGGAAGGCACACCAGGTGGTCTCGATGGAGTCGAGCTGCTGTTCGATTTTGAACTCCCGAGATGCCATCTCTACAATGTCATTCACCTCATTGACAAACCGGTAGAGGTCGAGGCGCAAGACATCCTCAAATCGGAGGGATGTGGCAACAGTCGACGATTGTCGAGGTAACCCGGACTTCGAGACACTATCGTTGCTTGTGCTCGTCCCAAGATCGAAGTGCTTCCTTGTAAGAACCATGAGGCTCTTCCAGTGGCGATCACGCACAAACAGTGAGTGGAGGTTCTTGACGAGCGGCAAGATCACTGCCATTTGCTGGAACTTCTGGACCAGGTGTTGATACACTGGCCATTCCTTGACTGCTCGTGTTGAAGGGAACACTACATGGCGACACCGTTCGATGTTGTCAAGCTCCTCCATGAGCTCATCCGTGTCAAGTTCGTCCCACGTCAGCCTCTGCCACTTGTGCGTGTAGATGTCGTCGAGTAGCGCGACCAGGTCCCATACGTGCTTCAGGAGCACGAAATCCGCGCGCAAAATCACTAGGAGATCGTTTTTACTCGACACGAGCTCGAACATGTCTTCAAGCTCCAGCAACCTGTCAGCTTCCTTCTCCACCTGGTTCAGCCTAGTGTGATACGCGTCCAACCGCTCGTACGCATCCGCAATCGATTGGGCAGCCGCAGGTGCATGGAGAGGAGCCGTTACCAGGAACTCGTCTTTCAAAGCCTGCACACGCCGGCTAAACTCGACCGTCTCGACGCGAATTGACTCCACCATGAGGTTCTGAAGTGGCTGGATAGCTTCTTTCTTCTTGAACGTCTTGTTCACCATGTTCTCCCATCGCATTGGCACTTGGTCCAGGAATGACAACACATTTTCTTTCCCGACGTAGGACTGCTCGAGCGAGATGCCGTTTTGTTTGAGCAGCGCGACGATCTCCTTCAGCGGCTCAAAGTTGACCAGCAAATCTTCTCGCATCAATCGCCGAACATTGCGGATGTGATGCATACAAGTCATGAGCGCGCGCTTGCCTAGCTCCAGGTTGTCTGTCTCGACATCTTGGTCGAGGCCTTCGTTCACACGGTGCATGAACTCGTCAAGCCATATCAGTTGATTGACCACCCGGTCGTGTAGGTACTGCGTGAACATGTAAACCCATTTGGTCACCCATGTGGACAGTGCCTGCTTGATCGGAAGCGAGTTGACGCGCACAAAGCCCACGTCCTTGGCGTGTTTGGACTCGGAGATCTCATTCTGCAAGCCTAGAAAGAACTGAATGCGCTCCTCGAAGATGAGAAGGTCGAGCAGTTGGGCAGGCATCGGGGCCGCGACCGTGGTTACGGACGTTGTCTCACGATTTTGCGTTGAGGATCGCCGCCGATCGCCTGTGCTTGTCCCTAAAACGGACCCAGTTCTTGTCTGAGACGTGTCAGGCTTGCCTGCATCCGATGAGACTGTGATCGTCGAGATCATGGGAAGACTGGCATATGGATACGGCTGCCACGCTGTCTCAAGGAACTTGGCGAACATCTGCGGCAAATCCGTCGTCCACAGGTACTCGTACTTGAGCAGCGCCTGCCGAAAGCTGGCGCACGCCTTCTCGTTTTGGTCAAGAAACGACGTGATGTCTGCCACCAGGAGCTGCACCTGGACATTCTCTCGCATCTCTTTGAGGTACGATCCCTCTGAGCTGTCGAGTCGCTTGAACACTGTTGCACAGTGCAGGATAGCTTCGACGCGTCCCATGATAAGGTCATACAGGCCGTTCTTCGTGGTCGTCGCCTGAATGGCGGGGAAATAGACGATGTCCTTCCCGTATAGATCGAGTTCAAGCTCCAAGAGCGCCGGCACGTCCTCGTTCTCAATGCTCGTCGGGTCAAGCTGATCACGAAGGTGCCGAAGGGACTGGAGCACCACGCGAGTCAACCCATCTTCGACCATTCCGCTGACATAGTCAACGTATGCTCGCCAGTCAGGGCTTCCTTGCGAGACGCGCAAACACTTGAGCGTTTCTTTGAGCAATCGGTGAATTTCGTTTCCCCCGTCCTTGATCATGTGGTACTTGTGCTGACACAGACCTTGCTGGAGTTCCAGGAACTCTGTCACCGACAGCGCCTTGCTCTTGCGATCAAAGAGCAGTGGTGGAGCATTCCACGCCTCGAGCAGCTCACTTACTCGAGCTTGATGCATCTTCATCTGGCTGAGAAGTGTGTTAGCTTCATTCACATCCGTCATGGACTCTTTCAAGAAGACGTCTATGCCATGCGACTTCCAGTTGAGCGCTTTCATACCCTTGTTCAGTGCTTGATCCATTCGGTCAAGGTAGTTCCTCACGAGTGGCCTCTCGACCGGCAGCAACGTTGAATGAATCGTGTTGTACATGTCGACGATCAGTCCAAGATTCCCCGTTTGGCGACGGAACACCTCGGCACGCTTGTAGATAGCGAGTGCGTCTTCTGGGATGTCCAGACCAAGAAGTAGGAAGTATTTCACTTCTCGCAAAAGCTGCACGAGTGCCGGGTCAAAGTTCACGAATAACTGTCCCGTGGACACAAGCGGTGTGCTGGGTGGCTGTTGCTGGGCATTCTTGCAGTTTGACGCCGCGCCATTGTCTCCGGTGCCCAACAGAGGTATTGGGTCTCGACGAATCAACGGCAGCTTCAGTTTTGCTTTGGACGACGTCTCGATCGAGATCCCCCACTGCTTGACCATCTGCACTTCGTACTCCTGCAACATCGCCATGACGTTCGTGTACATCTTCATGACCTCTTTCGAGTCCTCGCGCTCGAGAACAATCCGAGGCGACATTTGAGACAGCTTCTCCATCGGGAAGCGAATCCGTTCGGCCAGGCCGCGGCACCACGTCACCGCACCTGCAAATGGCGGCAGGTTGTGCGGGATCGGCGGGTCATCGCGGTTCTCGACGAAGATTTGCTGGACCACGTGAAGATCGCTGGCGTAAGCTGCGATCAGCGTCGTGTGCTTCCGTTCGAGCTCGTTCTTGATGATCTGCCGATCCAACAACTCTTCGAAGCAGTCGAGACACTTGAACCGCCCTGCAATGGTCTTGGCGTCGTCAAACGCCTGGTTGATAACGGAGGCGAGTCGGCGCTCGAGCTCTTTGTTTCTCGTGCGAAACGTGTAGAAGTCGTCGTCGAAGTGCTTCGAGTCCAGATCCATAAGGTCGTAATGGACATTCTTCATCACACCCAGCGTTTCCTGGAAGTCGTCGTGAATCTGGCGCACACTAGTGGTCAGCGTCTTGCCTTTGGTGCCTCCGATTTCCATCTGTCCGAGCTTCTGGAACTGATAAATTGTCTGCGTCAGCTCCAACACGTCGTGGCAACGCTCGAGAAACGCGTCGAGTCGGATGAATAGCGCATTGTTCTGAATGCGCCACGGGTTGCTTGGTACTTCCGCAACTGACTTGGCCTTGTAGTCGAAGTAAACGCTCTTGAAGTGCGCACATACCTGCAGCAAGACTTGCAGCATGCTGTTTGCCTGCTCGAGGTCGTCTTGCTCGATCAGATCGAAAAGCTTCTTGCCGTTCAGGTGCGTGATCGCCTTGCAGATGATCTCATTGCAGATCTGCCGGATCAAGACCACTAGACGAGCAGGCGTGTTGTAGAATCGACTGCACTTCCAGACGAGCAGAATAGAGTGCATGACGGGACGGAACAAGTCGCGGATCTCAGGGAAACTCTCGGCATTGATCAGCTTCTCGAACCATTTGGTCAGCGGCTGGAGGTAGTGGCTGTTGTCGTTCGCTTCAGCGCGTGCCAGAAACACCTCCTTGCACAACTTGGCGAACGGCACGTTGTAGGTGCTTTTTGACGCGTCGAGGTACTGCAGCACCTTGCGAATGCTGTCGGACTGGAGCTGTGCGAAGATCGAGTTGAGGTTCTTGGCTTTGGCGCGCCAGAAGAAGAGCTCCTCCATCGGCCCTGCGTGGCTGTCGTTGTGCTGCCTCTGCTTCTTGGTCAGCGCTGTCTCCGGGTCGAGCTTCAGAATGTTCTTGATCTGCTTTGTCCACGTGATTAAGCATCCCTCGAGCCCGTGCACCTGCTCTTTGCCCAGTATCGCTGATCCTGAATGATGCAGATGTGTTTGCTGATTGCTTGACGAGGCCGTTGAATGACCAGGATGGCCAGAAACAGCTCTGTCCCCTTTTGCAGTGTCAGTAGCGGACGACTTCGCCACGCTCTCCATCACAATCTGGTCCCAAGGCAGCGGCAGATACGTCGCACCCTTGGTTTGACCAAGTGTGATCTGCAGACTCGAGTAGAAGCCATGCACGTTGCTGATGATGGACGCGGAGACCATCTCGGGCCACATACGCTGGTTGCGCGGGTTCCCGATCAGCGGGACGTACACGCTGTGCAGAAGCTGGGCCAGTGACTCGAGCGCCTTTTGCTCGAGTGTGCCGAACATCATGTCCTCGTGGAACTTGGTCGTGCTCACAGGAGCCTTGACCGTCTTGATCAAGTACAGCACACAAACCGGCGGTCGAGGACGGCCATCTGCAGTCGCGGCCACTCCATCCGTCCCAAAGAGTCGTGGCGGTGGCACCGAGTACACCTCAACATTGCCGCTCGCCTCCTTGCCGTGGTCTGTGATGAGTAGCAGCCGCGAGTCTGGCAGGTGCAGGAACTCGAACAGCAGTGTCGCCACGGCGTCCGTGGCCAGCTTCCGATTCAGTCGCTCGCTCTTGACCGCCGGGAACGTGCGCAGGACGAGGCGGCGGATGAAATCCACGCGCGTGTCATCCTTCGGAGCAACTGCAACTGCCGCTCCGGCCGTCCCACCATCCGATGCCCCCGCGACGGAGCGCTCAGTCTCCATCGCCACGTTCACCGGACCCACCGTTGAGCTTGCGTGGCGCCTTCGTTCTTCGTCGTACGCTTTCCAACTGGGCAAGCAAGGATATGTTTGCAAAGATGAAGGGTGAAGCGACGCCTCCGCCTCCGCGTGGATCCGCCGCTTCACTCTGTCGTGACTTCATCAGCCGCTTCGAGGATTCGGTAGCGGACAATAATAGCTATGAAGAATCACAAGCAAATTCAGGGATGCATTCTGTCTGGATTCGAGCAAAGCTAACACATGAAAGGCGGAGATCGTGGAGACTGATGCACGTCGAGGAGCAACCTCAGCTCGGGTCTAGGCGTCGTACGGGCGACAGCCGTAGACGCCCGTCTCGATCA